>JAGFMF010011571.1:41799-77241 GCA_019455555.1 Galemys pyrenaicus
CCCTGCTCTCTGTGGTGAATCCTCTCACCCCCCACACCTCTGGCCTGTACCCCAGTGCTTGTACGCATAAATAAATAAATCTTTAAAAAAAAATAAATATCTAAAGGCTGTCAGAGCCCCATACTCTCATTTCTAAACAACATAATTAAACAGCCTAAATCACTATACATCTAATGCCAGGTTCCAATTAGGAGAAGGACAAAATTTACAGGGCCATGAATCTGAATGGGGGAGAAAATTCTACCTTCATACATTTATTTACATCCAAAAGTAGGAAATAAACTTCAGTAATAAACTCTTTCTCAACAACATAAATCACAGGTCTTCCCATTCCACTGTACCTTGCTGCTGATATTAAAATACCCTGTAAGTTAATCAAGTACTCCCAAGTTCAAGTTCCTAGGCTGGTCATAAAACCATCAATGAAGTGGATCATTCTCAGGCCACCAGTCATTAAACTCACAAGTAAAATGAGTGACTGCTGGAAACAGAGCCTGGCAGGATCAGATCCTAGTTTCTAGCAAGTACTCTGAATCCTTGAATTCCATGAGACAAGGGTCTTTGCTATTCACAGGTGTCCCCAGATAGTTTGGGCTAACAAGATGACTTAGAACAGGGACTAGCGGGCCTCCCTGGTGGCGCAGTGGGTTAAGCAACGCACTATGAAGCAGACCGCAGCCACTGCAGCAGGAGTTCGATCCCTGCCTCCGGCCAGGGAGGGGACCCACATGGCGCAGCAGACCTCTCCTGCCTCGCCCGCTGCTCCCCTCAGCAGTGTGTTTCAGTTGATCTGCCTGTCCTGTTCCCGGCTCTGTCTATAGTGAATCCTCTCACCTCCCCCACACCTCTGGCCTGTACCTCAGTGCTTGTACGCATAAATAAATAAATCTTAAAAAAAAAAAACAGGGACTAGCTGGCCAAAAAGACCAACCTTGGGATTAAAGGACTGGGGCTCTTAGCCCACTGATAGCAACCTGACCTCAGTAAGGGGAAAGGACAGAAAGACAAGGGTGTTCAACCTCACAGCAATGGTCCAACCATCCTTTGTTTACACAGTGAAACCACAATTATAATGTTGGACATGAGGTTGGAGTGAGTGTCCCTGGTTCACATTTCAATTCCATGTGGGAGACTATCTTGACTGTGCTGGAGAGGACTAGGAGCTCCCTATCCATCTGTGCCTTGCTTCTTTAAGGATTTGTATCCTGATTTGCTGTAATGAAAGAATAATTAAGGCTAGCACTTTCTAAGTCATTTTAAGTGAAATGTTGAAACCAATCCTCAAGTTTGTATTCTGGGGTCTGCAGGAAGGGCACTAAGCAGAGAACTGTGGCTCCGCAGTGAAACCTGACTTGTTCTTGGGAAGACTTGTGAGGGTTGTATCCAAGATGTTACCCAGTATTCACCAGTTATCTACCAATCAAACAACATGAAAGAACTTAAGTCAAGGTTCGCCTCATCATTTATTCTTTAAACATCAAAGTCTTCATTTTAGTATCTTAAAAATAAAAGTTTAATCACCTATATGTCAACCACATTATCTTATCACTTAAAGGACTAATAAAGAAGCAATATCACTACACTAAAATTATTTTCAGTTTCAGTACTATTTAAATATAAATGCCCTTTTTTTGGTGACCCCATATATTTTACTTTATTGTTTTCAAAAACATTCTGGAAAAGTACCCATAGGTGTCACCAGATTACTAAAAGATTCATGGCACAACCAATTCTTCCTAAACCACCCACAAAAACTCAAGCCTTATGGGTCTACAAAGTCTACCTCCAGTAACCAAAGTAGAGAATGGCAAACTCCCAGCAAAATGAGCTAGCAGTCTAGACAACTCCCCTGACAGCTAGAAAATCAAAATAAAATCCTGAAGAACTACGCTAACTACCCTAGCTATCAGGAACCAGGGTTTCCTGTAAGAATGGTTAATTTCAGGCCAGGCAGGAAATATAAGGATCCTGAATCATCCATCAGACATACCAGAAGCCAGGAAGCTACCAGACTACCCGAGTGGAGTCAAAAGGAGGGGGGAGCTTTTATCCTCTTTTCTTAACTTTTATATATGTTTGCAAAACTTCATGATAAAAACTTGAATTCACACACTGACACACTAAACCTAAGTCTAAAGCATCAAAGAACTGAAGACAAAAGCACACCACAGACAGGACTTAAAGAGGTAATTCTAGGCTGAAACACACAAGAACACTTCTACCCCTGAAAGCAACTGTCAAGCCAACAGCTTTGCAAGGCCAGGGGCGAGAAACTAGAATCTAATGACTACTAATGGGAAAAGGGTTGGAGAACCCACTTAAATGAACCAGATCCCAAGGTTCTCTCAGGAGCAGGGAATGGTAAGAAGCAAGCAAAACCACACTTCGTCTCTCACACCTTAGCACCCTCCCCCGCTACACACACACACACACACACACACACACACACCCCTTCTGGCCTACACACCAGTTCCTGTATGCATAAATAAGCTTAAAAAATAAGTATCTTTTTTAGAAAAGAATTATAGTAACATTAATTGCATCATCATAAAAATATTGAAAACCAAAGATTAAAAAAGAATCATAAAATCTTGAAGGAAAAAAAAAGGCAAAGCACATTTGTGGAAAATTAAAGTGACAGTAACAGTTCACTTCTTATAAACAGAATGGAAGATGGAATTTTTAATTCATAACTTCTTTCAACACCTTAAAAGAAATTGACAAGTTAGGATTCTATATACACCAAAAATATCCTTCAAAAAGAAAAATCAAATTTGAGCATACCGAGAATACCACTCAGTTCACATTTTTTTTTTAAAGTTTTATTTATTTATGCATACCAGAGCTGGAGTGCAGGCCAGAGGTCGGGGGTGGGGGGATGGGAAATGAAGCCTGTCCACCAGAGACAGAGTGGGGAGCAGAACAGGTAGATCTACTGAGATACACTGCTGAGGGGAGTAGCGGGCCAGGCAGGAGAGGTCTGCGCCATGTGGATCCCCTCTTCTGGCTGGGGATCCAACTCATGTTGCAGTGGCTACAGATAGCTTCGCAGTGCTGCAACTTAACCTTGCACCACCAGGGAGGACCCTCTGTTCACTATTAGCACTCACACAACAGGTGGGAAACACAGAGCATTCTTCAGGCAATAGGAAATATTCAAATCTAGTGTGGTTGTTGATAATGAGAGAAGATTTAAAGGAAACAGGGGACAAAGGGGAAATTATGAATCACTGTTGAATTTTGCTGCAAATCTAAAACTGCTCTTTAAAATACAGAATTGAGGTTACCAGAATTGAGGCTACCAGAAGAGAATGAATGAGGGATGGGAGCAAATGGGGAAGGGGGTCTAAAATAAATTTTTTAAATGAGACTCAAAAGTCCAAATTACTTTTTGATCCACAAGCTACAGAATGGGTGCTGTATTAGCAGGCATGAAAACATAATCTTCTAGTACACCTCCATTAGAGCTCTTCGGTGGCCACATGTACTGTCAATAAGTAGTAATATTTTGAAGTATTTCTGAGCAGTATGTCTCAACAGTGGGCTTAAAAGACCATATTAAAAAAAAAAACAAATTAAGGCTTTATTGTCTCCTTTACAGGACACAGGCAGGAAAGATTAAGCATAAATCTTAATGGCCCTAGGATTTTTCAGAATGGTAGACATATACTGGCTTTAACCTTAAAGTCACCAGCTATATTAGCTCTTAGCAAGCATCAGTCTGTCCTGTGAAGTTTTGAAGTCAGTCATTGACTTTTCTTCTATAGCTATTAAAGTTCTAGATGAAATCATCTTCCAACAAAAGGCTATTTTTCTACACTGAAAATCTGTTGTCGGTATAGCCACCTTCAACACCGATCTTTAGTTAGATCTTCTGGATACCTTGCTGTTTCACCTTGCACTTATGTATTATGGGGATGGCTTCCTTAAATCTCATGCTTCAAACTTCCTTAAATCTCTAGCTTCAAACTTCTCTTCTGCAGTTTCCTCCCCTCTCTCAGCCTTCATAAAACTGAAGAGGGCCTCCCTGGTGGCGCAGTGGGTTAAGCAACTGCACTATGAAGCAAACCGCAGCCACTGCAGCACGAGTTCGATCCCTGCTGCCGGCCAGGGAGGGGACCCACATGGCACAGCAGACCTCTCCTGCTGTGCCCGCTGCTCCCCTCAGCAGTGTACTTCAGTTGATCTGCCTGTTCTGCTCTCCGCTCTCTGTGGTGAATCCTCTCACCCCCCCTTACCTCTGGCCTGTACCCCAGTGCTTGTATGCATAAATAAATAAATCTTTAAAAAAAAAAAAAAACTGAAGAGAGTTAGAACTTCCCTCAGGATTAGGCTTTGGCCTAAGGGAGTGTCGCAGCTGGTTTGATCTTCTATCCCAGAGCATTCAAACTTTCTCCAAATCAGCAATAAGGCTGTTCTGCTTTCTTATCATTCTTGTAGTCACTGGGAGTAGCATTTTTAATACCTTTTAGAACTTTTCCTTTGTATTCACAACCTGGCTGTTTGGGACAAGAAGCTTAATTTTTTTGCCTTCCTCACTAAGCTCAATCATTTCTACCTTTGATTTAACGTGAAACATGTGGCTCTTCATTTTGCATCAACACTAAGAGGCCACTGAATGGTTAACTGATCTAATTTCAATACTGTCTTGTCTCAGAGAATAGGGAAGCCCAAGAAGAGGGAGAAAGATGAGGAAAGAGATGGTCAGTGGAGCAGTCAGTACACACATATTTATCTACTATGTCCACCATCTCACAGGGGCAGTCTGTGGAGCTCCAAAACAGTTAAAACAGTTAACACTGATCACCAATCACCCTAACAGATAAATGATGTCAGAAACATTGTGAGAATTACCAAACACTGTCACAGGGGAGAGGGGCTTCTATGCTGTTTTTTGCCTTTAGCTTAGGCCCTTAGCAATGGCAGGACGGGCAAAAGCTTCAATCTTTGTACTGCCAGAAAACTTAGAAGCCATGGTCGATCAACAGTGTCATGATAAACAGTACAGAAAACCATGTAGGCACTGCCCTAAAGGCCAAGCCTTTTGGAGGCACTTTCCATGAAAAGGGAATTGTGCTGGAAAAAGTAGGAGTTGAAGCCAAATGGCCAGATTCAGCTAGTATGTCAGAGTCCAGCTGACCAAGAACAGGGGGGAAAAATATCAGTTTTTGTACCCAATAATGGCTGTCTGAATTTTATTGAGGAAAATGACTTTCTGGTTGCTGGATTTGATCACAAAGGTTATGCTGCTAGTGACATTCCCAGAGTAGATTTTAAGGTTGTCAAAGCAGCCAATGTGTCTCTTTTGGCCTCTACAAAGTAAAGAAGGAAAAACCAAGATTCTAAGTTTTGGTGGTGAAAACACGGCAGCAATAAATTTTCACATGCCACCAAGAAATGAAAAAGATGGCACCCATAGTTGTCTTAAGAACTGTCAGACTTACACTTTGTAAAAAAACACAGTAAGTGAAGCACAATTAGTGAAACAATAAAACGAGGCATGCCTGTGAACTGTTTTTAAATCTGTTAGAGTAGGTTAATAAATAAAACTATGGTTACAAATTCCTACCCCCCACCCTACCCACTACTCCTTTTCCCTACTTTCCCTCCTCCTTCCCCACCTTCTACTCACGCAGAACAGTGAAAACGCCACACCACAGGAAGCGCCCTCTGGAGATTGAGCCAGGGCACCAGGGTGTGCACTAAGCAAGTCTCACCACTGTTCTTAAGGTCTGCGGGACAAATCTCTTCCGCTCACATTTCACAGGCAGAGGCAATCAGAAGGCTACATGTAACTTAGGAGGCAAGAACCAGAGTAGAGCTTACCACAAACTTACCAGGATGACTAAAATCAAAACCACCAATTGGTAGGATGAGGACTGCACTTACTATTGTTAAGAATAAAAATGAGGGCCTCCCTGGTACTATGAAGTAAACCGCAGCCACTGCAGCATGAGTTCGATCCCTGCTGCCAGCCAAGGAGGGGACCCAGATGGTGCGGCAGACCTCTCCTGCTGTGCCCGCTGCTCCCCTCAGCAGTGTACTTCCATTGCCTGTTCTACTCCCAGCTCTCTGTGGTGAATCCTCTCACCCCCACCCCCACACCTCTGGCCTATACCCCAGTGCTTGTATGCATAAATAATTTTTTTTTTAAAAATGAGCTTATCCAGTGGAAAAGCTTATTTTGTCCTCTAATACTGGACACCACCCAGCAACTCTCCTCCTAAATCTATCTAATACAAACTTGTAAAAAAATAAGTACCTGAGGGCCCCCCTGGTGGTCCAAAGGGTTGAGCTCAGCACTGTTGAGCTTCTGTAGCCACTGCAGCATGAGTTGGATCCCCAGCCAGGGAGGGGACCCACATGGCACAGCAGACCTCTCCTGCCTTTCCCGCTGCTCCCCTCAGCATTGTATTTCAGTCCATCGACCTGTTTTGCTCTCTTTCAATATTGTCTTGTCTCAGAGAATAGGGAAGCCCAAGTAGAGGGCTTTGCTCTCCACTGACTGGTAAATCCTCTCACCACCCCCCAGACCTCTGGCCTCTACCCCAGCTCCTGTCCGCATTAAAAAAAAAAAAAAAACAAAAGTTTCAATTCTACCCATAAAATAAAAAAGAAAAGTACCTGAATGTTCAAGGCAGGTCCACTCACACAAGTTCCATAACAGCCATGACAATGTGTCTCCTGGGTGGCCCCACCACACAGAGCTGAAGTAACAGCAGCTGCACCACTGTGAAAGCTCCAGAACCACCACCCTGTGTCCCATCCCATACATCCAACACGTTCTTTCTAGCCAATGCCTGGCCATAGTAAGATGCTTGAGCAGGCCCATTCCTGTAGGACTAGGGACTTCTCTGTCCCTGACTTTGGCTGGGAAACCCCTTGCTGGCCTGGCTTACACTTTCTCAAAACTGGCTTCACTCAGACATTTCGTAACAGTTATTCCTCCATCACTTTCTCCCCTGACACATCAGACCTGCAAGTGGCTGAGGACTACCCCCTATAGTTCCCCCAACAAATCTAAATCTAATTCTAACTTGATGTCATCTTGTTCCTAGAGACCTGATCCAACAATATCACACTGGAAACAATCCAGCATTTGTCAGCAAGAGAATGCACAGTCATGTGATGATACATGAACAAACATACCTCAAGTACACCTGAAGCTGAGCGAAATTTATCATTTCTGAAACATGACAATAATCGCTTCGCAGCCTTTTGGCTAAAATCAAGTGTAGCATGAAATGAATGATAATAACAAAGTTCGTGTCACCAACCAAACTTTGTAACTACTTCTGAACCTGGCCAATTTCACAATAAAAAAATTTTAAGTAAAAGCTAGATTCTGAGAAGCCGGTAGTCCTTAAACCCAATGGGAATTTGTTACTATAAACGCAGATTAAGAATCTATTAGGAGCCAACAAATTGTTACTATCTTGTACCCAGACTGCTTCCCTATTGTTCAGACTGCTGTGAATCCAACGTTATTTTTATGCAAGTATATAGGCATTGTAAATTTACACCAACATCTTACACATAAGACTGAGAATATAATCCTATAACTTACTTACCTTACTAAATGTGATGTTTTCCAGAGTAAAGAAAGCTGTTTCCTATCAGTCTCGTTTTTAATAGTGACAGAATAGTCTAATGTACAAAGAGCACTTATTTTACCCTGCTAACTACAATACTGCACAGATGATTCTAATTTTTCACTATCCCTACACAGCACCACAATGAAAAACTTTACACAAATCCATATTGCAAATGCAATACAATATACAATAATTTCTGGTTGCTGAACTGCTATGCTAGATCAGAGTATGTATGTACAAGCTAAACTGTTTAAGTGCAGTGAAGTCACCTTTCAAACAAGCTCCATGAAACTTAAGCCACACGAAAGACATAAGTTAGTTACTAAAGATTACATATTTTAGCTGACCCTTTATGGACCATTATTTAAAAGCTGTGGTGAAGAGTACTTATTAATGAAAAACACATAGGATTACTTTTACCTAAATCATTTTAATGAAAATAGTGATATAGAGCTAAGCAACACCACCAGAGTAAACCAGAAAAAGCAGGTGGAGTGGGGATGGGGAATCAGTAATCATAACCAGAGGTTAACTCTGAATAAAGACCATTCAGAGCTGCTACCTTGACTCAAAACCCCCTCTGCAGGTGGGGTCCCTGTTGAATACAGCAGTCCCCTGTGATTTCTAACTGGCAAAGTCAAGGGTGCTTAAGGATTCTCACTCCAAGTTTCTTACAGCGATGGGGTATGAGATCTGATGTTCCCAGGGCAATAAGCAAGCATTTTGTGATAGAACCTCTCAGTTAGCACTCAGTTTCTGATTCTTGGAGACTTGCTGAGTCTTTGAGACCCTCCTCTGCAGCACTACAATGCAACTCTAGCATCTCAACTTCATCTGGCCCAGGCCACCATTTGGCCTGTTTTGGGCCACAACAAAGCAGAACTCTGCTTACTGGGTCCATACCAATAAATTCAGCCTGATGCGATTTTATTGTACTTCTACCATGATCCTACACCCTCAACATCCATTCCCACAAACACTCCCCAGGCTCATATATATATATATATATATATATATATAAAAAGGCACATCACATTTTATCCACTTCCAGTTATCACACTCTGCAGATAATCACTGTTCATAAACTGAAGGTTTATAGCAACCCTGTATTGAGCAAATCTGTCAGCACCATTTTTCCAACCACATGTGCTCATTTCATGTCTGTGTCATAAAGGTAATAATTATGTTGGGTTTTTAGACATAATGCTATTGTACAATTAATAGACTACAGTGTTAATGTAACTTTTCTATACACTGGGAAACCAAAAATTCCTCATGACTTGCTTGATTGAGATATTTATTAGCTTTAGCGCAGCGGTCTGGAACGAACCCCCAGTGTATCTCCAAGGTGTGTCATCAGTGGCAAGCCAGATGATCTTTTCGAGTGCCTCACACCTCCTCAGAGATTCACACTTTGCACCTCACCCACTGAACATGGTGGAACTCTCCAAGGGGAGGCCAATCATGGGTTTTCAAGCAGAGAGATTAAGTTCTTCAGGGAGAGGAGGGAAAGGCTGCTTCTTCTGGCAAAGACCCAGCAGAACTCACGGGGCGTCAAGGTCTCCAGCTTAATAGGACTCTGAACTATGCCCCTAATTCAGTTTTCCAGATTCCAATCCTTACCAATCAATGTTCTCACTTGCAAACTGAGAATTCAATTTATATTCTCCTTTAAGGACAGTTACAGGAACTTGCAGACCCTGTATATGGAACCTGAGCTGGGAATTTAACACCCTGAGCTCATCATTTTTTAACCTGGTAAATTTTTAACTTGGCTGAGCTGAACCACACTCTCCAGTTCGTATCTAGGCAGAACAAAAGAGACTCAGGCAGCAGGTGGAGGGTGCAAGTGAATGGGTATACCTGGTAATCCGCAACAGCGATCTCACCCACTACCCCGCTGATGGAGGTGGGGGTTTATGTGCCATACATACCATACTTCTCTACTTTCCCAGGCTCTGAAGCATCTTAGTCTCTGGGCCAAGAGTGGGTATCTGGCTCCATGAAAGGGCACAGTTCTACACAACACCCATGCAACCATAATAATCAGAGCAACAGACCTGACAGCTTTCAATCTGCCCCACTGCAATGACCAACTTGACTGTTCTCCACTCCACATCTGTGTTCCTTTCCCAAACGCCTGCCCTTGCAACTTCATGCCTTGATGCCTCCAGCAACAGGTTCAAAGGTAATAGGCTCATCTACATGCTGCTTAGACAGTCCAGCACAGTGTTGACTCAGATTCTTAAAAAACCAGTCAGATGGCTTCCTGTACAGCAGACATGTCTCAGTCTCCTCACTGGGCAGTCTAGCTCCTGCCCCAGGGAGTCTGAACATTCACCACCCAGACACTGAGCTAAGTACTAGAAAGGCAATTATGACAAGAATGTTCTCTGTTTTCATGAAGCTCAAAGCCTATTTGGGAAAAACAAATGTTAACATTAATTTTGACAAGCACCTGGAAAGAGCAGTCTCAAGGAGAACTTAACTTCAGAGAAGTCAAAAAAAAAAAGAGAAAAAACCATTTAAAAAAACAGAAAATTGATGGTTGTAGTGGTTGATAATTACATGAGGGTTCCCTGGACTAGTATCTCTCTCTACCTTCATTATGAAAATCTGGCACCACACACACAAAAAGAAATTTCATGACAAAGCAATACTTGAGTCAAGCTTTAAAAGAAGACAAGGAATATTTGAACAAGGATGAGGAAAGGAACACATGCTAAGCTCGCTGGTGAAGAAGATGGCAGCACTAGAGACTGAAGAACCATCAAGGCTGCAGCAAGGAAAGCAGAAGAGAGGTGGTAGGGGTGAGGTAAAGCCACCAACACAAGAAAAGTATATATACAGTAAGTCCTCACTTAACAATGTCCACAGGTTCTTGGACATTAAGCAAAAGAAGTGAAACAAATCCAATCTACCATAGGGTAATTGATAGAAACAAGAATTCAGTTCCTATGGCATATTTTTGGTCACAAAACTTCACCAAATTTCTAAATAAAGACCAAAAATACTGTTAATATTCCTCAATTATCTATATTTGCTCATTCATTTTCCAAACCACTCCAAGTTCAGTGGCCAGAGACTATCCTAGCAGCTCAGGACACAAGGCGGTATAACCCTAGACAGGACAACCTCCCACTGCAGGGCACACTCACACATCCCCACACTCACTCAGAGTGGGACCACTGAGACACACCAATGAACCTCACAGAAACACATCTTTGAGGTGCAAGGGAGAACAGGAGAAAATGTGCACATTCCACAGACATTAGTCCCAACCGGAAATAGAAATAGATTAGAAAGAAAAATATCTTTTGATGTTAACTTCTGGTAATTTTCTTATATTTATCTTTTTTTTTTTAAAGATTTATTTATTTATGCATACAAGCACTGGGGCACAGGCCAGAGGTGTGGGGGGGTGAGAGGATTCACCACAGAGAGCGGGGAGCAGAACAGGCAGATCAATGGAAGTACACTACTGAGGGGAGCAGCGGGCACAGCAGGAGAGGTCTGCCGCGCCATGTGGGTCCCCTCCCTGGCCGGCAGCAGGGATCGAACTCGTGCTGCAGTGGCTGCGATTTGCTTCGTAGTGCGTTGCTTAACCCACTGCGCCACCAGGGGAGGCCCTTATATTTATCTTTTATCCAACAACCTCACTACCTCAAGCTTATACCTATACAAGTACAGTATGTGCACAAGACTAATTCATCTAATATAAACAACTCACATGCTCATTAGGAGATAAACTGCAACCACAACTGAAAAGAGCTTAAGTGACATGACCTCCAAACTACATTAAATAAAAATTAATAAACAGAGTAATGACTTCTATCTTTGAAGAGAACAATGGAAATAAAAATATACCAATGTACTTACATTTGTAAAAATGAAACACTTGAATAATCCAGAAACTGTACAAACGGGCAGAAGGAAAGCCAGACCGTAAACACACCTTTTTCAGTATAGGTTTGACTTTAATATTACATTCAATGTTTTATATACTGACATTAAGGGGGGGGGGGGGGAATGCACATTAAACAAAATATTAAAGCAACCTTAAAACTTAAGGATTTCTGGGCCACTCTGGTGGTGCAGGGGTTACAGTGTCAGTGCATCAAGCTGTTGCCAGCCACTGTGGCTTGCGTTCAATCCCCAGTCAGGGAAGTGATCCACATGCGCAGTGGGCCTCTCCTGTCTTGCCTGCTATACCTCTCAGCAGTGTATTTCAGCAGATCCACCTGTTCTGCTCCCCACTCAGTCCATGGTGAGTCCTCTCAAACCCCACTCCCCCCTCATACACACACACACACACACACACACACCGACTGGCCTATATCCCAGTTCTTGCATGCATAAGTAAATAAAAATAAATCTTGAAAAAAAAAAAGATTCCATGCAAAGAAACTAAAGAATCAAACTGTAACATCATCTATGGGGAAATAACCGCAAGTGATTTTATAATTCAGAATGTCCACTGTATATCCTCATGTGACATATAGGAAAAAAACCAAGATGCAAACTCACTATCATTTTATTGCTATTAAAGATTTCAAGCTATTACATTTATATTATAGCTTATAAGGTAATGTTGCTAAGAATGCAAATTTTCAACTTTAGAGAAAAAGGACAAACTCAGAATAAAACCTCTATAGTGTTAAATTTTAATTTGAAATATCAATACAATATCAACATTTGCATATTGTGTCATAAAAGCAGGGATGCCCCAACAGCAATAAGGACACACAGCATAAGATTATGGTATCTAAATCCCACTTCTCAATCAAAGGTGTAAAAAGAACAGGGTGATTAGGTACTGTACATAGTGAATCTCAGATTTTGTGTCAAAAGCAAGAAAGGCCCTCAGAGATTAACAGGGCTGCATCCCAACTAGAGTGAAAGCACCATACTAGGCCCAATCAGGACAAGCTGAGGAAAAAGAACAATGACTACTTGGCTAAAATATACTGAACACATAAAAATCCATGGGTTCATTCAGTGATTTACCAGAGAAAGCAAAAAGAAAACAATTCAAATCACCACTCAATTCTGTACACAAGAAAAAGGACACTAGTATCCAGTCAGGACCTGAAATTCAAGCAGGTAACAATTATTTAAATATATTACTAGTACACAAAACGCACACTGCAAATAAATATGTTCAGAGTGACAAAGATCCTTTATAGTAAATAAATATGCAGATTCTTTGCAGAACTAACTCACGTTATAAGGACATAACTATAAGCAAATTGAACCTCCTGAAAAACAAACACAAGCTTAAAAAAAATTTTAAGGCATTACTATAACCTAAAAACATCTACAAAAAGCATGTTGAATGGATCCTTCCTCCCTCCAACCTTAAAAAAAGTCAACACATTTAAAATTCTAGTAACTCTAGATTGACGTGCCCCCCCCCCCAAGGCCTCATCTGTCTTTTCTAATATGCTGGGTGCTGAGCACTAGAAAGCCTACACTGCCCACCTTCCAGGTTTCTAAACACAGCACAGCCCTACTGCTGCCTTTCAGTGGCATCCCCCATGGGATGTAGATATAAAGAATTTATTTCATAATTGTTGATACACAAATCTGGTCCCAAAATCACACCTAGACAGACTGGCCATGCCAAGCTACAGGTGGCAATGAATTGGGCTTGGAGTCCAGGAGCCAGACCCCAAAGGGTTCTCAGTTTTCACCTCACTGAGGAAAAAATTCAACTTTGAGACAAGAGTTAGACAGAAAAGCAGCAATTTATTGTCAGAGAAGGACAGGAAGCCTCTATGAGCAGAGAGGAGTCCCCGGGGTGTTGCCACTGAGGGGCCAATGAAGCATGGAGAGCATGGAGTAGGGGTTCAGACTTTGGTTGTCTAGGTATTATTCTCTTGTTGACTAGTTTAGGCCCACTGCATCTCCCAATTTGCTTGGTCCATTCTCCCCACGATGAGCTTTGGTCTCTTGCTCTGGCACTCTGAGAGTTTTCTTAACATTCAGTTTTTACTGGGTTAAGGCATCCTGAGCCTACCTGACTGCCTATACTCTATACTCGGCCTAACCTCCTCATTCTGCATCTGCAGTGGCAATATCATCTTCACCAACAGCCAACAGGGCACCTGCTATCTACCTGCAGGAGCCCTAGGAATGGCTTTAACATCACTAGAGCCTACCTTGTTGTCAAGGCCCTCTTCACTTTTCACAGATAAATACATAGGTAGATGATAACAGCAGCTATCTGGATTGAGATTCAATCTAGGATGATCTCAAACACTTCCTACCTCTGCTCCTGCTACCATTCCATGGAGGCTTTTTCCACTTCTCTAGACTCTTGACCCTCTGAAGCAGCACTTCCCTTCCCAGACACCCTAGCACAGAATATCCTCACTATGTGCATGTTCCCTACCAGACTGCAAGGTCTCCAAATACACATCTTATATAGGATCTGCATATGTAACTTGCTCTAGGAAGGAATTCTGGAAATGTTAATGTCATAAAATAAGCACCCAATAAAGATTTGATTATGAATGAAAATGAATACCGGGGCACAACTAAGCAAACTATTTCAACATGAAAAAAAAAATCTTGCTCATAACCATTTCAAATGGGGGAAGAAGGCAATGAACAACCATTGGCACCAGCTGCTGTCTTTGAGGAACTGTACTGGGAACTCTAGAAATCCATTTCATTTAATTCTAGTAGCTTTAGATCATAAAATTCACCCCAGTTTACAACTGAACAAGAGAAAGTTTACAAATAGTACATAATGAATCTGCTAAGTGGCTTTGGACAAGTGAGGAATGGAAGTGGGATTTCAACCCAGAAGTTTGATTTGAAAGGACATGCTACCTCCATGTTCAAGTCAAGAGCTCACATCCTTTCACAACACTTAGGCAAAACAGTTCATTCCATTCTTCCAATTTCTTTTCATTCAAAAAAAAAGGAAAGAAAACACAAGTAATAAATACAAAGAAGAGGGCCTCCCTGGTGGCACAGTGGGTTAAGCAACAAACTATGAAGCAGACCACAGCCACTGAAGCAAGAGTTCAATCCCTACTGCCTGCCAGGGAGGGGACCCACCTGGCTCAGCGGACCTCTCCTGCTGTGCCCGCTGCTCCCCTCAGCAGTGTACTTCAGTTGATTTGCCTGTTCTGCTCCCCGCTCTCTGTTGTGAATCCTCTCACCCCCCACACCTCTGGCCTGTACCCCAGTGCTTGTATGCATAAATAAATAAATCTTTAAAAAAATAATAATACAAAGAAGAATTTACATAAAAATGTGTATCTAAAAACTACTTTCTCAACAAATTAAGATTCTAACAGTGAAATAAAAAGAAACACCCAAGGCATTAGTTTTAATCTCTAAATAATCCACATATTTGACTATTCAGAAAAAGCACTATCCTTATTTCTAACATAACAGGAAAAAATGCTAACAATTAAAGAATGAGGCCAGTGACGTCGTAATTGTGTACAATAGGGTAAGCCACAGGTAAGTTAAATGAATTGTCATTATTATCAATAGAGCAAGAACCAAATATGAGGTACTACCCATAAGATTCACAGGCACACAAAACCCTATCCACCTACCAATTTACAATTAAGGTTCCATTACTGAAAACACATTGTAAGGAAAACAATGACTAACATTTATCTCACCATTACCTGGATTTCATAGGTGATGCTAGGTAAGTAATACACTAAAAACCAAACAGAAAGGAATAGGGCCAAACATGGAAACTAGTACTGCAATACTGTGATGTGACCAGTGACTCTTCAGAGAGAAGAACCTGAATACCACTGCTTCCTAAACTTAGGTGACCAAGAACCCTTTGTTTCTCATGTAACATCTCTTAGAATTGGAGTCACAAAGAACTCCACCAAAAGCAACATTAATTCAGATGTTCCAAAACTAAGTAAATAGGGTTACTGTGTTCTGAATAATATATTCAGGTACTTTCAGAAACAGTATTAAATAAAATTGCAGAATGAAATGAAATCTTTAAAAAAAAATCTCAGTTAAACATAAAGATGACCAAAGGCCGTTCTGCCTTACCCACTTCACAGCATTTAACAGGAACCATTTCACTACTCAAAAGATTACAAGAATTTTCATTCTATTTATTCACAATACCTACCACCCATAATTTTGATAGAGTGCAACCTTTATATGTAATTACCAAGCCTGATAATGAACGTTCTGTAAATTAGTAGCTACAATTTTTGGTGTTTGTCCACTAGTGTGGGGGAAGGGGGTTGTGCACAGTCTCCCCATTTCACAGCCTCTAGAGTGTCCAGAACCAGTCAGGTGCGTACTCAAACTCCCATCTGTCCTGGCACCCCTCAGGGTGGGTTTGACCTCCACTTCCTGACAAGCTACATAGAGGGCAATTACTAAGTCTCCATCCACCCTGTCAGACTGCAGAGCTGTTTCCAGAAGATTCCAACAGAGGAAGTTATCAGGTCTTGGCATGTGGGCATGTCTGCCGTCCTTGGCTCAGGGCACGTCACATCTAAAACGCTGACCCTATCTATCTATACTTGCTTTTGGATGTTCACACTAAAACGGCCAAAAATCTCTATTTGCACTTCCCCATGCGCGGATCATCCCCTCCAAATCCATAAAGGAGCCGTAAAGGCGAGTAAGGGTAAAGGGGTTGCGGAAGAGGATCTATCGCCTTCGGGGCGTGCACCCCAATTCTGGATACACCAGGAGCATCCCCGGTGAAAGGCCGCGGCGCTGCGCAGTTCCCGCCTGGAGCGTCCCCGCGCACTCGGGGCCAAGGTCACCGTCCCCAGGGCAGAGTACCGGCCCCGCGGGGAACCGGCACGCTGACACCTACCGGACCCCACCCGCTCCCATCCCACCACCCGCGCCGCGAGGAATCCGGTGCCAGGCCACCCGTCCCCCTCCCCCCCGCCCGTCCCTAGGGCCCTTCCCGCCCCTCCCCTCCCCCGCACAGGGGTCCGATCTCCCCCTTTCCCCCAGTAGGGAGCCCCTCCCCTAATCTCTCCCGCCTTCCCCCCGTTATGCAACACCCCCCGGCAGCCGGGAACAAAGCGCAGGCGGCGGGGGCCGCCATGTTGGCGGGGGCGCGAACAAAGGCGCGGGGCCGAGCCCCCCCGCAGCCCAGCCGGCAGGGGGCGCTGTGCGGGCGCCGCTGCCGGACAATGCGCGCAGGGGCCGCCACTCCCCGGGCGCCACCGCCCCGCCGCCTCCCCACCGTAACTCTTCGCCGCGCACCGCCTCACCTGTCGGCCGCCGGCCACTGTCCGCAGCCCCGCGGGCCCTCCGTCCCGCGCCGTGCTCCCGTCCCGGCCCGACCGAGCCAGACGGCGCCGCCCCGCCCCCGCTCCCGCGCCGCGGCGCCGCCCGCCCCCGCCGCACGGCGCACGCGCACTGCGCCCGCCCCGCTGCGCCGGCCGCGCCGCTCGGCCCCGACCCACGGTTCCCACTGCGCAGCCGCGGGAGGCGGTGGGGCGGAGCCTAGGGGGACGGCGGGCCGGGATCTGTGGGCGGTGCCGGGCCTGGCGTAGCTCTCACCTGGCAGTTAGATGGCCGGGCGGGACCTAGCGGAGCCAGATGGCAGAGCGGGGCGGGGCCTGTCAGCGGCGTGATACAAAGCCGAATGAAGGCGTGGGGCGGAGTCTGACGGGCGGCGGGCGGAGTCTGACGGGCGGCGGGCGGAGTCTGACGGGTGGAGGGCGGGGCCTGGTAGCGCTCACCTGAAGGTGGAGAGGGCGGGGCCCAATCTCGCGAAGCCCCAGGTGCGCGCTGGGAAGGGTGGCGTTCAAAGCTCTTGGAGCTGGGGGTGGTGCGGTTAGTGCCGGAAGTCAGGCATCCGGGGAAGTTTCGTTTCACGCAATGGGAGGACTTTTCCTGAAAGACGGGCCCTCCTGTCCTTGGACTTAAGTAGCAAGTCGTCCTGTGGCGCGCTCACTGCCGCGGCGCATCAAGTGGAGCACGATGGCAAGGACCTCCGCGGGGGCCAGTGGAGGTCCAAGTCCTTGCTCCCTGGCGAGGCAGAGCGCCAGTCTTAACGCTGCGTCCGCACGCGTGACCCCTGCCGCCGCACTGCGCCACCCCCTCCCGACCGTTGTCAGCCCACTCCCCGCCCCTACCTGGCGAGTGGGGTGGATTCCACAAGGTCGGGTCCTGGTGCCTGCCCCCACCAGAAGCAAGTCACCCAGTTTTAAGAGCTCAGGGGTCAGGGTTCCCACGACCACGCGTAAATTTGACTTGTTTCATCCAAGATGCCCTTTGAATGTTGGGTTCGTTGTTTGCCGGAGAGAGGGAGAGAAAGAAAACGGAGAAAAGTTCACTGACCTCCAATCTGTCTAACACCCCTCCTCCCCAGCCTTGTATCCAAGGAGGTTACTGGGCCGACCTGGTTCCTCGAGTGCAGAAGCACAAAGTGTCGTCAGGTCAGATTTCAGAATATATTATTGGAAAGCACTGTGTACACTCAACTGCCACGCAATTGTTAGTTATCAGTGCTCTTTGGAATTTTAGTGGCATTTTTTCACACAAATAAGATTGATGCATGTCTGTTCAAACAAATTAATGTCCTCATCTCAAATAACACAGTTGGCAGGCCCCGGGCTGTTCACAGGCCATTCGAAGGGCCAATGTAAATAACATACAAAGATCCCGTCTCTTCTGATTAGTGATCACTGAGAAGTTGTTGCTAACATTTCTGGCACGACTAGCTAAATGGCCTAGAAAATCAGGAACAAGTGTTCCCCAGAAAGAAGACAGTGTGTCCCCCACCCCCTCGCACCCCTGGCCCAGCAGCAGGGTGGACTCAAAAGCTTGGGTCAGACGGGGGGCATCTCTATCTCCCATTATTGCTATTTGGGGCAGGATCGTGCCATGCAAACAAACATGATGTTGGGCAGCATCTCTAGCCTCTACCCACTAGATGCCAGTAGCACACCCCCTCCCCCAACATTATGACAAAACTTTTTCCAAAGCCAAAAGTGCTATGCACCCCCTCCCTGATGGAGAAGCTGTGGTTTACTCTGGGATACAGTGACCAACCCTGCTGTAGTTATCTCTGCTGCCATCCAAGTCTTGCTTCTTAGCATGCTGAATGTCAAAACTGGGTTTTACCTCAGTTATATTTAGCTGTCAAAAAGGCTTAAAATGAACCTAGTCACAGGGAAAAGATCAGACAAGTTCAGATGGGGAGTCATACTACAAAACAACTCCACCAGACTCTTCAAAAAGTCTATACCAAGATACACAGAAAAAGGTAGGATATCAATCCAGAAAAAGAGACCACACCAGACCCATGCATGACCCTTGATCCTACACCAGGTTAAAGGGGAGAAGCTACTAAAGAGCTATGAGGAACTGTTGGAGAACTTTGTATGAGAAATATATATTAGAGAATATTATTGAATCATTTTTTTCAGTGGGACACATCTAGGAAATGTGTTACCAAACTATTTCAAGTACTGGCTGCAAATTAACTTAAATGGCTCAGAAATACTTCATTTATGTACAGATGTGTACAAAGTTTTCATTTATATAGAAATATATAGAGATAAAGTAAATGTAGCAGTGATAACAGTTGGTGAACCTAGGTGATAGTATAAGTGCGTTCATTGAGCAAAGCGTCAACTTTTGTGGAAAACAAAAACCCTCAAAATAAAAAGTTAGAAATTCAAATTTAATTCAAAAAAGTAGAATTCAAATTATTTCATGAATAATAATACTAAGCCACATAATTCAGCCTCCCAGCCTGCTAACCAAGCATTTCCAGAAACTTTGATATATATTTAATTTCTTTACAGTTTCTCAACCACATTCAACCTGTGGTGATTAGGTCAGAAAGACCTATACATATATATTTTTTTCTCATTCATGAAGTTTATTACTGGCAAAGATAAATTGGCAAGTTAAATGTTTAACCATACTGCCTGGGTACCTGGGCTCCTACTTGGGCAGAAAGAAATTTCTGAATCTTGGATGAATGCATTGTGATGTAGGAGTGAGGGGTGCTTAGGTCCTCTGTGAATTCCAGTGGCACTGACCTGATCACTGCACATTGCCCTCAGAAAGCTTTCAAATTAGCTACATGTTGAATAGCTTGTTAAGCTATTCAAAAGGGCAAAAAGTTTTCTGTATGAAGCACATACCCAACAAACAGAAATGACTCTTTATATTAGTTTAGCCTTTAGGTGACTGAGCTTAGCAGCCACCCAACACCTTATAGGAAAGATTCCCTCTCTCTTCAGTGGGGACAACAGCCATGGAACCAGGAGGTTTAGAATTCTTAAGCTGTGAATGGTAGCCTACGGATATAGCTCTGGCTCTCCCACCTAACTCCAATCAGGCTAAAGGTTTATGGCCATGCTAACTAGGCACCCTCACAGAGAATCCTGATAAAATGGCAGACTCCTAATAAGGGCCAGGGGCCATGTCTCTGATAAAGAGCCACCTTGATCCACACTTTGCAAGAGGAAGCATGAGATCTAGAACAATCATCTAGAGCCTGTCTGGATGGCCAGCAGTGAGACCAGAAGTGGGAAGGTGACAGGGGTCACCTAACTATGCCTGAGGCAAAAGCCCATCATAGGGGAACTGCTCTGAAAAATCAGAGGTTCCAAAGTTGACCCCCTTTCAAACTCCCTTTTGTTTTGGCCGATTTAATAATTAAAGTTTTAAAAGTTACAAAAAATATGTACTCACTGGAATATCATCCATGGGGGTGGTTATAGAATTGGCTGTTTTTATTAAACAAAGTAATTGGTTGCCATGCATTTTGATGACGTGCTACTAATTGGCTAGTATTACAAATTCTAGAAAATTAATATAGTATAATCAGGTAAAAATAGATATAATTGGAATGTGGTTATTTTACAAATTCAAAGAATAGATTGACATTTTAGTATGGGCCACAAGCCTCCAGAACTTATACAAGTCCTTCAAGACTGGGTCATTGTGAAAGATTTTGTATATCTGCCTTTGTTAAGATAGATCCTACATCCCTCAGGTGAAGATGGCTGTGGGACCCCTCCCTTTCCCTTTTTATTTTGTTAATTAGGTTTATGGCCTTTGCATTTTTTTAAAGGGAACTGGTGATTTCTGGAGGGAACCAAATGCAAAGGTACAGATATTCAGATGTTGATTTGGTACCTCCTTCCTGCTGACCTACAGTAGAATTGCTGACACCAATTTGACCATAAGCTAATAATTCATTTTATGCTCAGAGTGAAAATAGAATAATTAATTGATTTCATAAAATTGTATACCTGCCATAATATAAATTAACCAGTCATAATAACTAACACTAGTAAAAAGATGCTGTCTTGGATTTTATAATCACCTGTTAGCTAGCCTGGCTGAAGGTCACATGACCCCAAGCTGCTCTTGAAAAAAAAAAGTCATTGTTAATTTCCCGATCAATGCACGTGTTCATGTGATCCTGCCCCTTTCTCCTTAATGTATAAATAAAGGACTGCTGAGACTTTCAGCAAGGATGCACACCAAACCCGACTCGAATTTTGTAACCCTGAACCCCCCTCCCTCGCTGATGCCATTCCATCCTTTGGGGACCTGGCCTTCTGTTGTAGCTGGTCTTCAGCAGGGAGGGTTGGAGGGAGAGAGCTCAGATAGGGACAACTCTGCTTGCATCTTCTCCAGCAATCTACCCTGCTCGGGGCTACCAGAGGCTGACTGGACTCTCCAAGCTTCTAATCACACTCAGTTATTTCTTTGTGTGAGCTCCCCAAGGGTGGACCCTCTGTCCTACAGTAACAGGGTTGGCCCGGAAAAGGGGGAGGTTCCAGAATCTTGGTTCTGCCCTAAGTGGGTGGAGTTAAGGAGGAAAGGAAGAATCTGTAGGGAGGAGCGAGAGGACAGAAGGAAGGAAAGAAGAAGGAAGCAGAATGAAAAGCAGCAAGGAGACCTGGAGGAGGCACGTAAAGCAAAGCCACATGTAAAAAACACTACACTTACTTTTTAGTTTTAACTTACTTAAAGCAAATGTAAGTAAAAGATCCATGGGGAAGTTAACAATAGCAGCTTTCATTTTTAATTTTACTCTTTTCGTCCCAGATTTATCTCTTTCTAACCCTTTTCTATGAGTGTCTACTAAAACTTGTAGCAAACTTTTGGGCCTTGCTTTAGGCCAATCCTATTTAGCTAAACTTTTGCCCTTGGGGAGATGGGTAACTTTAAATGCTTACCTTAGTAACTATGTTCTTTGTCCTTTCTATATTGTACCCTAATTAAAGTTCCTTTCCATTAAAAGTTTTATATGTTTGTCTTAATACAGCGAATGGCAAAACCCATTAAAAAAAAAAAACAGGTTTAAAAATTCTAGGGTGCTCCTCTCCCTGCCCTGTAAATGACTGGTCAGAAAAAGGGTTTATTAAAGCTTCTGCAATAGACCTTTTGCTCCAAAATTTCAATGTAGATCTTATTCTTACCTGGGGGAAAGCATATTAGGGGAAAATCAAGGTTCTCAAGATACTAATCCAGACAGCCCCTACCTTTTCATTACCTCCCAAATCTCTCTCCAGTGTCAATTTCAACCAGGAAGATTGAGTCCCCTGCCTTTCCAAAGGAATGGAGGGTATATTAACTTTATTGCCCAGGAAACCCAGGTGGACCTGACGTTACAGCATCTTCCTATTAAAAGGGTAGGAAGCTGGCCTGCCCCTCATCCCTCTCTTTGGAAGTCATGGGAGGAAAAGGGCCAAAGAGGACCACTTTCCTCTCCCTATACACACTTTTGACCCCATAACTTCCTCCTGGAAGCTAAAAAACTCATAAAATCGACTACTATCCCTCTTCTCAAACAACTGAAATTGTCACAACAATGCTAAGTGAAGAGAACAAATGGCAAGTTTTCCCTTGTCACTTGTCACAGAGAGGATCTCTGAAATGACCCTCTTTGGTCACAAGATCCTGTATATGCCTCTAAAAAGGATCCTGCCTGTATACTCATGTTTACACTTCATGGAGGAAACATCATACAGTGCTAAGGAAATGTTTACTGAATGGAGGATTCTAGGAGACAAACAGCAAGAGCCAGATTCAGTCATCAGGTCAACTACCTAAGCTTCCTCGAGGTCATTTTGTGTAAGAGAAATAAATACATTTAAGTCATCTCAGAGAAGCCTTCCCTGACCACCTACCCAATAGATTGTCCTCTCTGTTCTTTTACTTAGATCCTAGTTTTACTTTATAGCACTGATTCTCTTTTGTATTTACATAGAATTGATTTGTTTGCTGGTACATCATGTGTTCCCCCAGCCCATTATAATGTCCAGAGGGCAGAGACAAGACTATTTTTCCTTATCACTGTACCTACTAGAGTACAGTAAAGGCTCACCAGCTATTAATTAGAAGTGACTGCATGACTTGTTCTAGGAGTATAAGCCACCAAATGCTCTTTTTCCCTTCTTGTCCAGAAAGCCAAACTCCAAGAAGTTTGAGGTGGCCACCAAGAGAGTCATCAGAATTGTCACCTTAAAGAAAATGGCCCCCAAAATGCCAGGAGCACTGTGATTATTCAAGAGGTGAGAGGAAAGTGTGTGTGGGGGGGGGAGGGGTTGAGGATGTGCAGGAAATGGGAGGGGCTTTGAATTTCCAGATCCAGGGAGGTGCAGGGCATCTAGGCATCATGAGTCAAGGTATTTGGCTTTCTTGGTAGACAGCGTCATCTCCAGTCAACCATCATCTGGCAACAATCAGCAGATGATGTTTTTGATGTTACTCTCAACCTCAAAGGAGACAGAGAATTTTTGTTAGGAATGTAGCAATCAGTTTTCCAAGTTTCCAGGAATGCAGTTGGAGAGAAATGCAAGTTAAAGTTTAATTACAAGGAGAGAGAGTAGGGAAGAGAGAACAAAAGATGGTTAGAGCTTGATTTTGCTTAGTCCTAATTTTTAGGCCAGGGAAGGGGCTCAGACCCCAGGAACGCTGGGTCATATGGACTTGTTACCACATAGGGCCTGTAAAGGACATCAAATACCAGGATATAGGGAAAATTTTTTAAAAAGATTTATTTATTCACACAAGAACTGGGATACAAGGATCCACAAGAGACAGAGTGGGGAACGGAACAGGTGGATTGACTGAAATACACTAATGAAGGGAGGAGCAGGTGAGACAGGAGAGGTCTGCTGCACCATGTTGGTCAGCTCCCTGGCTGGGGATCAAGCTTGTGTTACAGTGTCTGTGAAGAGCTTCATAATGCTGCGACCCAACCCACTGCACCACCCAGGAGGCCCCAGTGTAAGGAAACATCACCTCTCCTTGCCTACTCTTACTGGGTTATGTCAGTGATCAATACAACCGTGTGAAAGGCAGGACCAGCAAGATGGTGGCAGAGTGAAACACTGCACTTGCCTCCTCCATATACTCACAACTTGATTGCAACAGAACAAACCCAAAAACCACGGAAGAAAAAACACACAACCACAGCACACACTAGGAGTAACAGTCCAGAAGAAAAGATAGGAAAAAATAAATGCACTAGATGGGGGCAATACTATGGGGGCAATACATCCCATAGGAAAGATTCTGTGTAGACCCCCTACAGTTGTGGCTTCAGGGGCACATGCCTATGTCTGAGACCCTTGAGACTGGGCACTACGCTGAATACACAGAGTTCACGCCCAGGACAGAGGGTACACTGTTCTTAACTACAGGGATGGGAATGCAGCATAAGAATTACTGACTTGAGCCTGAGACCTTCAATATAGAACAGATATAGCCTGCATTGGTGGGTGGAGGGAGAGTGGTAGAAGAGACAGGTCAGATCACCTGTATCTCCTCACTGCAGAGCCTACTACTTGAAGCCAAGACTCAAAACTCAAAACCTGCCACCACAACCCTTCTCCCAGTGCTGCATTTAGTGCTCAATAATGGCCTGGAGGTGGAAACTTACACCACACTGTGGGAGACACTAAGACTAAGGAGCTGACCTGGAGGATGGGATAACTGTGGATCCATAAACTCTGGTCCCCAGAGCACAGCAAGATGTTTGAATCCCTGACACTCAATGGACATGATCCTTTGGTACCCTGCTGCCCCAGTCCTCTTTGAGAGCTTCTACCCCTCTCTAGTTACTTCTCGAATTATTCTCTAATTACTTCAATAGGTACAAAGGTAAAAGTGTGGTCTATCCCTGTTACAACCCATAAAGGTTAAAATGAGACACAAGAACATATCACATTTACTGGTGCAAAAAGTCGTGATGGAAGTCTCAACCCAGCAGAACTGTAGACATGACTAAAGAGGAATTTAAGGTAATAGTCATAGCAATGCATCTGAAACTCAAAGAACCAAGACAGATATAAAATAGCAACACACTAAATATAGGGAAAAAATGAGGCAGCTACAATTAGAACAATGCTAAGAACTATAACTGAATTAAAAAATGCAACTGAAGACCTCAGCAACAGACAATGAGAAGCAGAGGAATTAATAAGCTTGATGCATAATGTCAGAAAACACGTAAGTGGAACAAACAAGGAAAAAAGAATAAAAAATTAAAGTAGTGTAAGAGTTCTTTGGGATAATTTAATGAGAAATAATATCAGTGTCCTGGGAGTCCCAGAAGGAGAAAAAGAAAGGCATAGAAATTTTATTTAAAGTAGTAATTGCTGATAATCATCTCAGACACACACGTTATAATAAAGTTGTTGAAAGTCAACAACAAAAATGCACTATTAAAACTTCAAGGGAAATAAGGGTGATCTATAAGAGAACGCCAATCAGACTGTCAGTGGTCTTTTCAGTGGAAACATTACAAGCATGATGGGATTGACAGGAGATATTTAAAGTACTTAAAGAAAAAGACATCCAGCCCAGAATTCATTACCCTGTAAGATTACCATTTAAGATGAAAGGAAAAGCAAGGAACTCACAAAAAGCAAAACTAAGAGTTTTCAACACTAAGCTGCACATGAAAGAAGTCTGAAAGCGGTTATTTTCAAAAAATAGAAGAAAGCATATATAGGAAACAGACACCTAGACCATCTAATGGAGAAGGAGAATAGTAACAGAGTGCCCACCAGAATGAATCCCAGATCATACTGTTAGGGAGAAAGGTGGTCCTAAATGGATTATGGGTGTGTGGACTCCAACCCCCACTCCAGACCATCAGTGTTCCAGAACCACAAATCCGATAAGATGATTATCGAAGAGTGGATCACTGGGACCTGAGGGTGGAGTTAAGCAGCCAGGCTGGCTACAAAACCAGAGGTGAGCCTTGGGCTCTCTCTTTGGAGCCATCTCACTTGACTCAGAGCCAGCTCTCAACGCACCATTGCTTAGAAGATCTGGTAGATTTGCGGATTTGTATCCCTCTCTTTCCCTTGGTATTATTACTATTTTATTCCCCTTCTTTCGTAAAATAAAACCTGTTAATAACTTTTGTCACGTGTACCTGAAGTTGGGATTTATTATAAAAGTCTTCTGAGCGCGCCGGTGAGGACCCAGTGAGGGAAACCCATTTTATATTAGGGTTGCCCTGTAACAAATCCTTTCACCCCCCCACCTCACCACCCCACCCCCCACAACTCTGGCCTGTACCACAGTTCTTGTGTTCAAGAATAGATAAAATCTTTTTTTTTTAAGACAATAATAACAAAAGTAAAGTGAGATATTGACAGCAACACAATAGTACTAGGGGATATTTACATTTCAGTTATAACAATGGACAGATCAAAAAGACAAACAATAGCCTTTAATAAGAAGCTAGATCAAATAGATCCAACAGACATCTATAGGGCATCCACCTCAAAAATCACTGCATATAACTTTTTCAAGTGCAAATGGAACTTTTTCAAGATATATCATATGTTGGGAAACAAGTCAATTTTCAATAAAACTACAGAGATCAGCATAATATATAATCAAATCAAAATAATTATGTTCCCTAAGATTATATGTATGTATTTAGCATAAATCCTATCAACATATCAACAATATTTTTCAGTGAAATTGAGAAAAAATATTGAAATTGATATGGAACCACAAAAGGCCTTGAACAGCAAAGCAAACCTGAAAAAAAAGAGAAATGGAAGTATCATGTTACCCAACTTCAAAATCTAATATAAAGCAATACTAAAAAATATATAGTACTGGCACAAAAAGATATATAGATCAATGAACTAGGATTGAAAATTCAGAAATAACTCCTTGGACATTTCAGTACCAAATCTATGATCTGACTGTATAATGTTGAAAGAACAGTATTTTTAATAAATGGTGCTGGAAAAATTGGAAAGCAACACATTACAGAATGAAGTTGGATTACTTATTCATTAACTAGTGATTACTAATTCACTAGTTTTGTTCATTAACAAAAATAAACTCAAAATGGGTTAAAAATTTAGATATAAAACCTGCAATAATAAAATACAAAGAAGAAAACTTTCATGATACACTCCATGACTTCACTGATAACAATGATTTTAGTGACTCAATCCCTTTGACAAGGAAAAAAACAAATGAATGAATTACCTCAAATTAAAAAGCTTTTACATAGCAAAGAAAAGATTAAAAAGACCCAGTATTGAATGGGAGAAAATAGCCATGTATTACTTAACTGATAAGGAATTAATATCCAAGATATATAAAAAAAAAACTTATACTACTCAGCAACAACAACAAAAAAACAAATAACCCAATTTAATAAGTGATCAACAGAAATGAACAGACAATTCACCGAAAGAAGATATCGAGAAGGTCAACAGGATTATGAAAAAATGTTCATCATCACTTTTAATAAGAGAGATAGAGGTTCAAGCAGCAATGAGATACTATCTCACACCTATGAGAACAGCACATATTAAAAAGAACTTCAATGACGAGTACCGGAAAGGATGTGGACAAAGGAAATTTATTACACTGTTGGTGGAAATGTAAGTTCGTTCAACCTTATGGAAAGCGATCTGGATTTACCTTTAAAAAACTAAAAATGGACCAAAAAAAAAAAACTAAAAATGGAAATACATTATGACTAGCAATCCCATTGTTAGACATCTATCCAAAGAATATGAAACCATCAATACAAAAACCCTTACACTCTACAATGTTATTCACAATAGCCAGGACTTGAAAGCAGCCTAAATTAGCTATCAGCAGATAATTAAATCAAGAGATGTGCTATATCCATACTATGGAGTACAATTCAATCATAAGAAAGGATGAAATGCAATAATTTTCAATAAAATATGGATACTCACATAGTAGGTGCCTTGGCACTGTAAAACACTTTCCCAAACCAGTGGACATCAACACGCACCATGAGGACACTCATGTAGAAAGGAGGAGAGAGGAAAAGGGACAAAGGAATTTAAGGGATGTGGTAGGGAAAATAAATACAAATATTAATTTGGAAAAAAAACCCACACCTCTACACAAACTACAAACACGGAAGAGAATTTTCACCCCCAGTAGGAAACAGCTGAAGATGTTCAGTAGGTCTGTAGCATGGTACCAATTTGGAGTTTGAAATACAGGAGACCACATACAAGTCTTCCATAATAACTTTGGGGAGGAGATTTGAGCTAGGTGGATTGTTTATGAAAATGATAACATAATAATAGCTTTCCAACAGCAAACAAACTGGGTTCTTGATGATAATAAGGGGTTATTTTATTAGGGGAGGGGATGATGGTGTCATGGTTAGACTGGGAAGAAGTTCTCATTTAAAGAAATATTCTGAAGGATTTTGATTGAATGATATGATGGTTCTGGTTTCTCTTTCTAGATTAGTGTTGCCTGCTTTTGAACTGTTTGTATAAACAGAGTCAAACAGTGACATACCTACACATCATGCATCCCTTCAGTATTGTTTCTGCTTCCCCAGGTATACAGCATCCAAACTGGAAGACAGCTGCTGTAGGATATATTTTTAGAAATGGTGCTGTTGAATAGAGAGGATGAGTATTTGTGTTAATAGATACCTAACTCACATAGTGACTTCAAAATTTTAGATCTTTTCTAATTTAGTACTGAAAAATATATACCATAATGGCTATTTCTTTTCTCCAAAAAAGAAACCACATTTTACTTCCAGCTTTCCTCCTCTTCCAGTGTGGATCTGGAGGGGATAGTTTTGGAGTGGCATTTTTTGCTGGATGGTGAGAAGCATAGGTGCTCATTGTCTTTATCTAATGAGCACAAATATTAACACTTAATGCAGAAATAATAATACTGTACATTTGATTGATTCCATTGGGTCTATTCCTATTTTTGAATCTTCCTGGGTTAAAAAAAAACAAGAACAAAAACACAAGACACAAGTGTGAGGTGAGGGATTCTTCCCAAGTCAGGTTTATGCCCTCAGCTCCTCAAAATTCAGGGTGATTCTTCTCAAAATGAGGAACAAATATTTGGATCAAAGGATTTTCTAGCTGATGTTCCAATGACAAGTTGTATATGACCTAGTTCTCCTGTCTGGTGATTCTACAGCCTAATTCTGCAACCTGGAGTTCTCTATGAAGACCACCCTCTTGGGTGCTCTACTCTGTAACATCTAGCCAACTGGGTCTCCCACCCAGTAGCAAATCCTGCAAAATATGTTGGTATAGAGATCATCTTGGACCACTAGAGAGTTTGGGCTAAGCCAGTCAAGACTTTATTAGAGACTCATGCATAAGGGGCTCTGTGCTGGAAAAAGAGAATGTTAACCTGGCTCTTCTAGGAGTATTAGGAGGAAATTTTTAAGGGGTCAGATAATGAGGCAGGGCAGAGGGGAGCCATGTCATAGCTTGTTCTGGGTTTGGCTATGCCTGGGCACTCACAGATGTGTTACATTCCAACTGTGCATGTGGGATCTTGGCCATCCCCTCCAGGAAACTGTAAGATAATCACTAGTCAGGATCTAACTTTTTTTTTTTTTTTTGTCTAATATGACACCTTTGGTGAGCTGGTGAACCAAATTATTTGGACAGGATGTTGGGACAAGGCCCACTACTCACTGGTTTAGTCCACCTGTTCAAACAGGTATTAAGCACATCAGCCTAGCTCAGCCTGCAATTCAGTTCCCTTATTCAAACAGGATGTTGGGCAACTCTCGTTCTACCAGCTTGCAATTTCTTTTACCTTGGCTATCTCAGTCTCATAGCCCCATGCCAGGAACATCTGGCAACTCCTCACTTTATGACCAGCAGACTTCACACTGTAATTCAGAGATCACTGTCCTCCCTGCCTTTTGTTCCGTAGCTGTTTCTTTTGCTTTCGATCTTTTTTTTTTTTTAAATTGGGTAGGATGGGAGGTAAACTCTGTCCCCATGACTCAACCCAGGTGAAAGGTAAATCCTTTGGGATCCTGAAGGGTCAGTCTACCAGACCTTGACACTTAATGGACTTGCAGCTCACAGACCAACCAGCTAGGACTCTTGGGAGTCCCACCAAGTCAGTCTTCCTTTTAACCTTTCTTCCTGGTGCTTCATACACAAGTTCTGCATCACCCTAAGAAATAAACATAACAGTAAAAAAAAAAATCCACCTTCTAGTTTAAATAATACTCTGAAAACCGTGCCATTTCAGTAGTATAACTCCACTTATGCATGACATGAAAATGCTGTATTAGTTAGTGCTGAAAATACTGGCCAGTGCTCCAGAACAGATGCTGTAGGCTTATTACATAGGAAACCTGGATCATGTGTTCTTTTTATTTCATACTTTAATTCAAACTCAAGTCAACAGGGGCCTCCCTGGTGGCGCAAGGGGTTAAGCACCGCACTATGAAGCTTCCGCAGCCACTGCAGCACGAGTTCAATCCCCTGGTCAGGGAGGTGACTCACTGCAGCATGAGTTCAATCCCGGGCCAGGGAGGTGACCCATGTGGCGTGGCAGACCTTTCCTGCCTCTCTTGCTGCTCCCCTCAGCAGTTTACTTCAGATCTGCCTGTTCTGTTCCCCACTCCATCTCTGGTGGATCCTCTCACCCCCTCCTAGCCCCCCGCAAATCTTACCTGTACCCTAGGGCCCATAATGCATAAATAAGTCTTTAAAAAAAAAACTCAAGTCAACAAAAGATTCCCCTCTCTCTTGGTTTCATTTGGTTGGAATATGTAGCTATCCTTACTTGTAATAGTTTTGTAATCCTGAATAAACTCAAACCTGAGCCTCAAACGTCTTTTCCTCCACTAATATGGACAGTGTCTGCAGCCAGATTGTTCATCTCACTCTGGAAATCACGTGATAAGTGTGTCCCTTACACATGTGTATTTTAATTAAACCAAAGGGGAGTTCATTTGGCAAAATGATTTAAAATGACTTGGTTTCTCCTTCCTCACTGTGGAGCTAACGGAGGGGTAAGGTAGGATGGAAGATTCATTTGAATGTGTTTCAGCAGCAGGTTTGTTTTTATGTGGGTGAGTAACCAAACTTTCCTCCCCAAGGTATCCTATTAAGAAGTTCAAAATAATATCAAAACAATAAAAGAGCATAAATGCTTGGAGGCCATGATTCATCCCTTTTATTCATAATACATTCATTTCTTAAACACAGCAATGCTTTTGCTGTGACCAGCTCACACCTGTTCCTGCTGGTCTCTGGTTTATTTAATCTTTCAGAACTGTCACTTTAGGTGATCAAGTTCTTTAGGCTACATATACACCATGACGGTGGGATTTCTTTATGTGTCCATTGAGCATAAATGTGACACACTTTTATGTGTCCATTTATGTATCCATTGTGCTCCATTATATTTTGTTCTGAAAACTCACAGCTTGTATCAGGGTCAGAGCCTCAGAAGGAACAGAAAACAACCAAATAAGTTGGTGTCCATCCAGCCACAAGAGAAAACTTCTCAACGATAATGTGTTTCCAGGTTTAACAAAAGAGTAGACTACATATCCCGTTTTACACCATCATGGGTAATGCTGTCTCACAGACTTTATAATGATAACTGTAAAACCTTGTTCAGAAAGCATTTTAAGTAACATTATTAGTGAGAGACTGCATGACTTAAATATCGACAGGCATTGCCACTGGAGAAGGGGAGCAATATTACACTAAACTGAACAATTAGGACAATGGAAATAGGAATTCTTTAATAGGACAAACACTTCTGGCAAATCCCACTCAGCACATAACAGCAAACAAAATTAAGGTTCAAAAAGAAGTTTAAAAATCCACATAGAGATCCCTATAAAATGTCATCATATTTCTGTTGTCTTTTAAGACAAAGGTATAGAATTAACAATCTGCAATTTATATTTACAGATATCAGACTTCTTTCTCTGACCTCCTGCCTTGTTTGTTCAACAAATATGTACTGGGTGTGTATGGAGTTTTTAGTACTGTTAGGTGGCCACTGAGGATAAAGATAATAAGACCTGAATAATGCCTGAAAAAACGAAATGCAAGTAAAACATCAAAAAGTAAAGTCAACTTTCCATGAATGAAACAGTGCAAGAGTTGTGTTCTTTGACCCCTGGAAGAACATCTCTTCAGTTGAAATACATGAAACCTCAGTGGTTGGTCATCTGTTCCAAGTAGAAACCTTCCAAGAGCAAGTTCCCAGATATCAAGAGCATGCATCCTGAAAATAAACACAACGTAGTATAGAGGGAACATTCTTGTTTGTGCCAAAAGTATCTGGCTAGGCTTGGATAAACTAGATTGAATGCTTTTCTAAGATAATTTCACTGTATTATAAAGTTCAAGATCTGACCTTTTGAAAATGGAATATGTGTTCAATGTCAGGGCACCCTAAGGGGTCTGTGTTGCAAGATAAACAAGAAAAGGACAGGTCCCAAAATATACTTGTGTTAAATACTCCAAGCAATACTTAATACCTAACCTAACTGAAACTGCATTTCCATTGTAGGAACATAGTCTTAAAGGGTCAGAACAGAATTTTCTGGTCAGCACCAGCAAGGTCTTCTATTTCATTCTGCCACAAGACCTTTTTCAATTCCCCAAAGGTAGGTTAGACCTGAAATAATTCCTTCTTCCCTCATTTGCCCTCTTTCTGCTGTAAAAATCTTTCATTTTGTACACCTTTTCCTAACTCTCTTCTGTTTGCTAGAGAGCAAAAGACCCGCCTTGTGTCTTCCAGTGTCTAAAGATAGTCACTAAAGACAGCCTCTGGCAGTTGCCACCAATCCTCAACTTGTTGATTCTCTACCTCTCTATTCACATGTGTGTCTCTGTAGCTCTTCTCTAAAGACACGAGTAATTGGATTTAGTCTCCATCTTAATCCCAGGTGATCTTGATGGAGGATAAAGAATGGTGGAGACACAAGGTGAGGGGTAGAAGGGATTAGCATAAAATTTAAAAAAAAATTTTTTTTTAGCATAAAATATTAACCAAGACCCTTAGGGGTCAACACCCAGATTAAGAAATACAACACCCAGAAAGGGACCAGACTGCTCTAGGAAGTGTCAAGAGCACAAACATGAAGGTGAAGGAATAAACCATCCACCCACAGGGATGAGCCCCTCCCTATCAAAAGATGATAAAAACCTAATGTTGCCCCCACAACGGGGCAGCCACCTTCTGCCCACCTGTGACTATGCACGTGCTTCTCTCCACCAGCTCTCTTCTCTGCAGGGCAGCATGCTAGGGTTTCTCTTCACTGGCCTCCCTCAATGGAGGCAGTTTTCCTTAAGGTCACCAGCCAGCAACGATGCAGACCTTTCTCAGCAAACCTGTCCCTTCGGGGCAGCTCTTCCTGCCCACTTGTGTCTATGCAAGTGTCCTTTATTTTCCTGTCCCTTTTCTAATAAACCTACTCTTTAAAATAACTAACGTCTCTGCCTCTTGGAGAAACTCACCTGGGAACTCTGCTGCATGTTGCTGACCAGGGGGCTCTGGTGAAACCTTCTCTGGAGTGAACCCAAGAACCCCACACTCAAAAAAAACGACATCACCCAGGTAGAAGAGCCCATAGAGTATGCAGCTGGGTAGGAGGTGCACTCTTATGGGTTTGATTTGCATTTAAAAGAAGGTCACCAGAGTAGGACTCCTGAGAGTGTGGAGGAGGTAAGGAGGGATGCCAAGGTGAGGCCATTTGCCATAATACCTTGTTGTTTAGAACAGGGCAGGCATGAAGCACAAGTTTACTGAAGCTAGAACTGCGGCCTATACACAGAAATGTGCATCACTACACAACCATGGATCTAAGCTGGGTGTAGACACAGGGTGCTGGGGGCTTCACTGAGCCCCTACTGGAAGTGTGGCCGGAGTTGGAGTTTTACAGATCCTCTTTCGAAAGTTAAGGATAGTCCCTTTTGTTCTGTTTTTTTTATATATATATGTTTATATATATAAATTCTTCCTTTTTGTTCAATGTATGCTTTCTCCTCTCAGGTGTATAATTCCATATACCCGTGTAATCCCCACCACCAATTCACCTGTGCACCATCACCTTCGTCCCCTGTGCTTTTCCCATCCTTTTTTTGAACCCTCTCATTCTTCCTCCCCTGCAGAATGTCTCTGATTTATAGTTGCCTGTTAATTTTGTTTTTCAATTTATTATAATTATTTTTGTTTTCTGATCCCTTATTTGGTTTCCCTACATTCCTCCTATAAGTGAAACCATTTGATATTTTTCTTTTTCTTTCTGGCTTATTTCACAGAGCATAGTCATTTCCAGCTCCATCCAGGCTGCTGTGAATGGCATGGTTTATCTTTTTGATTGCTGAAGAGTATTCCATTGTGTCTATATACAACATCTTCTTGATCCAGTCATCTAGTTTTGGTCATTTGAGTTGTTTCCATAGTTTACCTATTGTAAATAGTGCTACAGTAAGCATAGGGTGAGGTATCCTTTTGAATTGATGTTTTTTGTGTCTTTTGGGTAGATTCATAGGGGTGAATTGCTGAGTCATATGAAAGCCCCATTTTTAGCAGTTTGAGGACTCTCCACACAGCTTTCCATAGTGGTTGGACCAGTTTGCATTCCCACCAGCAGTGTAGGAGGGTTCCTGATTCTCCACATCCTTGCCAGCATTTGGTGTTGCCTGTTGTTTTTGTTTTTATTAAGAGCCATTCTCACTGGTGTAAGGTGGTAATCTTATTGTGGTTTTGATTTGTATTTTTCTGATTACAAGTAATGTTAAACATTCATTTATATTCCTGTTGGCCATTAGCATTTCCTCTTTGGAGAAGTGACTCTAGCTCTTCTGCCCAATTTTTGACTGGATTTGTTTGATTAGTTTTTGTTGAGTCTCCTCAGATCTTTAGATCTTTGTGATCAGACTCTTATCGGTAGTATTGTGTGCATAAATTTTCTCCAGATCAGTAGGGTGTCTCTTTCTTTTGGTTAATGTCTCTTTTGTTGTATAGAAGCTTTTTAATTTGATGTAGTCCCAACTGGTCATCTTTTCCTTTACTTTCTTTGCTTTGGGGATGTGTCTTTAAAGATGTTACTGAAATGTATGTTGTGTAGTATTTTACCTGTATTTTCGTCTATATATTTTATGGTTTCAGATTTTTTTTTTTTAAAGATTTATTTATTTATGCATACAAGCACTGGGGTACAGGCCAGAGGTGTGGTGGGTGAGAGGATTCACCACAGAGAGCGGGGAGCAGAACAGGCAGATCAACTGAAGTACACTGCTGAGGGGAGCAGCGGGCACAGCAGGAGGTCTGCTGCACCATGTGGGTCCCCTCTCTGGCCGGCAGCAGGGATCGAACTCATGCTGCAGTGGCTGCAGTTTGCTTCATAGTGCGTTGCTTAACCCACTGCGCCACCAGGGAGGCCCTGGTTTCAGATCTTATGTCCAATTCTTTTATCCATTCTGAGTTGTTCTGTGCATGGTGATGTTATAGGGCAGGGAGAGGAGCACCCCAGAACCCCCAAACCTGCCCTCTCTGAATGGGTTCTGCCATCCGCCGCATTAAGACAAACATACAAAACCTTTAATGG
>JAGFMF010011571.1:87405-109877 GCA_019455555.1 Galemys pyrenaicus
GGATTGCTGGATCATATGGTAGTTCCATTTCTAGTAGACTGAGGAACCTCCATACAGTCTTCCATAATGGTTGGATTAGCTTGCATTCCCACCAGCAGTATACTAGAGTTCCTTTTTCTCCACATCCTCGCCAGCATTTGTTGTTGGTGGTTTTTTTGGAGGTATGCCATTCTTACCGGTGTGAGGTGGTACCTCATTGTGGTCTTGATTTGCATTTCCCTGATTAAGAGGGATGTTGAGCATTTTCTCATGTGTCTAGTAGCCATGTGTATGTCCTCTTTGGAGAAGTGTCTTTTAAGTTCTTCTGCCCATTTTTTGATTGGGTTTCTTACTTTATTTTTCTTGCGTCTTATGAGTTCTTTGTATATCTTTGTGATCAGACCCTTGTCTGTTGTGTGGAACACAAAGATTTTTTCCCATTCAGTGGGGTTTCTTTTTGTTCTGCTTAATGTTTCCTTTGCTGTACAGAAGCTTTTTATCTTGATGTAGTCCCACCTGTTTATCTTCTCTCTCATTTTTATTGCTTTGGGAACTGCCACATTGAAAGCACTATTGAGGTGTAAGTCTTGCAGCGTTTTACCTATGTTTTCCTCTATGTATTTTATAGTTTTGGGTCTTACATTTAGGTCTTTTATCCATTTTGAGTTGATTTTCGTACATGGTGTGAGATAGTGGTCCAGTTTCATTTTTTTACATATGGTGGACCAGTTTTGCCAGCACCAGGAAATGGGCAATTATAGCCAAAAGCAAACAAAAAACTCAACAAGACCAAAAATCCAAGATAAACCAAAGGGACCATGGAGGGGGAGGGAAAGTAGAGGAGAGCAAAGACGGGGATGAGGGCAGGAAGAGCACAAGGGACTGAGGTGATGGTGCACAGGTGGAATGGTGGTGGGTACTCCGTGGGGAATACAAATGATGTCAAATATAATCAATAAAATAAAATAAATTAATTAATTAAAGAAAAAATGTCACCTGTTCCTGTTGACCTTTTTAATGTGGTAACTGTAAAATTTTAAATTACAGGTGTGTCTCACGTTCTATTTATACAGACCAGAGCCCCAGACACCCACAGCCGGTAACTGGCCCACATCCAGGGACCCAGACCTGCTGCATCTGTAGATAAATATTTATCTTCTTCTCTCATCTTTCTCCCAAGTCACTTTTGGAAAGGTTGACACTCTTCACCTCTGGCCCTCCCACCTCTCTCAAAGAGAGATAACATCCTAGCCACAGAGCTCCCAGAAGAGACCTGCAATGTAGAGATTCACCTTCATGGAAACGGGCTGAGCTTTCATCGAGGAACCTGCCTGCCCCAGGACCGAACATGTCTTTGGTAGGATACTTTGCTTTTTGGGCCTCAGTTTCTGCAGAATTAAATCAGGAGGTTGCCATAGATTGTCCAACATCCTTTGAAACACTGCAGCCCAGCCCTGTCCCCCTTCCAGCACCTCTAGACTGGAGGTTGGGGTTGCATTGGCCTTGTCCGAACATTTGCTGTGTCTTTTCTTCTAGTCTTTTCTTAAGAAGTTATCACTAGTAGCTGGAAAAAATTACCATAAATTACCCTGGGGCTGGGGCTGAAGAGAGAGCTCAGAGATCTCTCTCCACCCCCGACCATCCCCTGCCTCAGGGTACCTACCTACGAGTAAGAGAGCCAGCATTTTAACCTGAACTTCAGACTTTGGCTGCTTTTTGCACCCCTGCAAGGTCCTGAAAGAGGTGTGCATTGAGTCATGATTTCCAAGGAGTCACAGGGCCTGCTAGAAAACTGACCGATGGCTCAAGGACACAGACAACCCAGGCAACATCTTTTCCTCCCATTTTAATTGCATTTTATTGGGAAATAGTCAGAGGAATATAAATATAAACAAGGTTGAAACCAACAATGGTCCCACATCATTTTTTCAATGGTATAAAATTCAACTTCTCCTCCACCCTTATTGCCCCATAATATCTGGCCCTCAAACCTCAACCCAGAGGTAAACATTTGCATTGTTTTTCCAGGACTTTTTAATATTTCTACATGTAACATAATATTTATTTAACAAAAGCATAAGTGTGATAAATTTATTAGGCTACAAGACATGTCTCCCTCCTCAAAAGTGTCAAAATTTATTAACATACATAAGGAGAATTTACATGGTTGTAAATTCTAAAGCAAAATGGGGAAGACCAAGGGTATATATCTGTGTTTTACTACCTGAGCTATTAAGGAGAGAGAAAGGGAAAGACTTCATTGAATAAGGAAGGTTGTCCTCCCCCTTTCACTCTGAAAGTAAAAAAATGAGTTTATCAGATAAGGAAGACATATTTACTGATAAACCTACATCTATATAACACCCTCGAACCTATACTCTCCAAGCTCATAAAAGAAGGAGAAGTGATTGCTGTTTCAGTGAGGAAAAGAGGTGTGCATTGAGTCATTCTTATTCTCTAGGACCTTCGCTGCTCTTAGCTTAAAATAGTCTGCGTTCTATAAGCATGGTCACAGAGTTCCCAAAGGCTCGCAGGCTTAGACTGACCTTCAGGTCACCCTATCAAGCTGAAATTTATTGGAAGAGGTCTACTCTGGGCATATTGAGAAAAATCTATCTGACCCTTTGGGGGAGCCCAGTCCACCACTATCAGCACAGACGCGTCAGGTAATGGCTGCGCAGACATCATTATATTGATTCACCAGTCTTAGCTCATCTCTACTGATGGACATGCCCATTTCTTTCCCATCTTTTGGAGCTGCAGTGAATGTCTTTGCAAGGACTTTTGTTGGCAAGATTCCAGGAGCAAGGAATTCTAGGAGTACCCTGATTCCTGAGGGGTAACAGGGTGCAGGCCACTACTTAGTAGGGTCATCACACACACACACACACACACACACACACCAGTGGTCCTGGAAGCCCACAGGGGCTGCTCACTCCTGGGGAAGTGCCTCAGGACTGACAGAGGTACCTGATTTGGGAACAGGTCTCATTTACCAAGTAGCCCACAGTTGAGAACTAGCTCACTCCTGCTTGAAACGTGTCAAAGAGAAAAGACTGCAACTGGGAAAGAACTGAAGTTGATAGAGAATAAGAACATTTTTAGTGCAGAACCTACATCCTTGAGTTCACCAAATCTTAAAGCATCTTTAAAAAGTCCTGGGGAAAAGATTGGAGACCACCCGGCTGGGTGTCGCTATTTACATCCAGCCCTGGGCAAGAGCTACAACTGAGGCACAAACCTTTATTAGGGTCTGGGGGTGGAATGACTAGGGGTTCCCAGGCTAAGGTCAAATTAGTCATTTCAAACAAAAAGAGCTGTGTTTTCAGGGTTCCTATCTAAGGGGTGGACCAGGGAGGCTTTGAGAGGTGAGGAGGAGTGCTTGCTAGGGGAGGTGTATCAGAAACTTATGCTATTGACTCTGCAGGCTGGGGTCTAGGCCAGATGTTTAGAGTAGGGCCAGTGTCAGTTTAAAGCAGCTCAGCCACACAGAATGGATGCATGATAGCAATACCAGGGGTGGCTCCGTGAAACTCTCCACAACCCATCCTGTGATGCCCAGGCATCAGGAATAGCAATCACCTGTGGCACATACATTCTTGGACAAGGGTGTTGTGTTGGGAGCCACCATAAAGGACATTTACCCAGAGTGAATCCCATAAAGCCACTGATGAACAGACTCGCTGCATTTGAAATCCTTTTGTCATCCACTGCTTTAAGCAGGTAGGGAGAACCAGAGAACAACATTGGGACTCTGGGAAGAGGGTTTTGTTGAAATAGGTTGGTTATATTCTGCATGGCCTGTATCTGCAGTGACGTCTTCTGGAGAAAGGCCAGTCCTGTTTCCAGTTGTTCCAGCTGTGGGGCCAGTTGTTGAAATGGCACCTCTACTTACGGATGTAGAGCTTGGCTGCGAGAGGCCCCGCCCCCGTCATTTCAATCCCACCCGGCGCTCGCGGACGGTTTCACCCTTCCTAGTTAAGGAGCTGCGCTGCGCTCCTCCCCGCCACGGGGCCCCGCCTTTCCCGCTGCGTGCCCCGCCCACCTGCCAGCGCGGCCCCTCCCTCCCACCGGACGTAGTCCCCTGTTGCTAGTCGCTGGTCATGTGACTTCGGGAGGCTAGGCGATAGACGGCAGTACCCTGCTTTTTCACCCGGCGCTAGCGCTGTCCGCCCGCGAACAACCCACGCCGAGTGGAGCGCGGATGGCGTGGGCCTGGGGAAGGCGCAGACGAGGCCCCGCCTCCGGGCCTCGGAGCCGGCCGGCTGCCCGTTGCTAGGCAGCCGCGTGGGCACGCAGGGAGCGTGCGGTCTGGAAGGCCCCGGCTGGGGAGAGTCCGGCCGCGATGGATCAGTACTGCATCTTGGGCCGCATTGGCGAGGGTGCGCACGGCATCGTCTTCAAGGCAAAGCACGTGGAGGTGAAGTGGGCTGTGGGGCCAGGGGCGTCCCCCTTCCTCCACTCCCTTGTTCACTCCTGTGTGAGGTCTACCCACTCCTCTGCCCACGTCCGAGCCGTGCCCTTCCTCCTCGGGGTGCCCCCTTCTGCGGATGTCCAGGTGGTGATGGTGGGACCGCTACTGCCTTTCCTCCAGCGCAGGGTCGGGACGCTTTGTATTCCATGAGGGCCTCAGGCCTGGCCCCCAACACCAGCGCGTTTCGTGGCCTCTCACCTCCCTGCAGCAGTGATGACTTCCTCTCTCACAGACTGGAGAGATCGTGGCTCTTAAGAAGGTGGCCCTGCGGAGGCTGGAGGATGGCATCCCCAACCAGGCGCTGCGGGAGATCAAGGCCCTGCAGGAGATTGAGGACAACCAGTATGTGAGTGGGCCAGGGTCTCGACTGATTCACCCTCCACTCTAGCACTCTTGGGGCCCTCCCCTACTCTGCTCACTACTCTGCTTCCCTTCCCCTCACTCCCTTTTCTGTCCACTTGTTCCCCTCATTCACACATTATCTCTCACTCCTTCTTCACCCATGTATTTCTTAGTTTTCTTAGTGTACTCATTCATTCATCCACTAACTTATTCTTAAAACATTTCATGATTTCTGATGACAGTAGCTGAGCTCTACATTCTACAAGCTGGGTTAACTGTTTTAAAACTTTGCATTTTCTCCACTCTTTTACTAGGCAAACTTCAGGAAGGAACCCAGTCTCTCCAACTAGGGGAGGGAGGTTCAGCCACTAACTCCTGGGCACTCTGTTCGAAAGGAGGCTTTGGTTACATCAAGTTAAGGAGTCTGGACGTTATAACCTTGTGACTCCGAGTAACCCCTCCCCTGTGCAGGGAACTGGCCTGAGGGCCCTCTTAGCACTCAAGTATGAGTGTACAAAGGCAGAGGGCCCATCTGATGTGGTTCATGCTGTGACTGCATTGGGAGGGCCTGACACCTTCCTGTGTGTATCTGTGATGCTCTCCATGGTGCTCTCTCTCTTCACTGGGGAGTCACAGGGATGGGTCCTGGAATACTCTGACTTGCTCTTAATCCTCCCAGATGTCCATTCTATTGGGTGATAAAGGCCTGTGTCTTCCAAGTTTTTGTGAAAATATACACCCAAATTTATGTGTGTGTGCCACATTTATTGTAGGGTCTGGGAGAATGGATGTACCCTCAGATTGAGTAGGTAGAATTTCTCTTTTCTTGTATTATGAGTGTATGTATGTGTTCTGATCTGTGTATGTATGTGTGCCCCCTCAAAATCAGCAAAACAGTAATAACAATCTTCTTGTTTGGAGCAGAAAGGGAAGCGTTACAGGTAGCCCTTGTGTGGGATGGTTGAAGGACCCACAAAGAGATGGTGATGTGGTCCCGTGTCCCGTGGCTCAGCAACCTGGACATTCAGTCTTTACATCACTCCAGATTTGACCCCAGCCCAGGTCACCATTACCTCACCAGAATGACTGTGGTATAGCTTCTCCATTGCTTCCCCTTACCCCACTGCCCGCCCCGTCAGAAAATGCAGATAAAACCATCCACTTCCTGCTTGGAAAGCCCCAGTGACTTATGTTCACACTGAGAGCATTGTCACCTTCTGCCTGTGCCCACCTCCAGCCTCTCTTCGGGTTCACCCAGAACACTTCTCTCCCATGACGACCACCTAGACTTTGGGGTGCAGAAGAGAGAAAATGTCCTTCCCCTGAAACACATGCTCCTGGCCCTGCAGCTGCCTTCCAGTTCTTGTCTCGGGCCTTGCACTTGACGAGACTTCCGCATAGCCTGCACCCCCCATGTTTTCTTTCTGTCCTCACGAGAACCTGGATGTACTCATGGGTTTCTTCCATCATCTGTCAGTTGTTCCTCATGCAACAAGCTCCTTAGGGTGTTTGCTCCTACTCACTGCTCTGAAGCCCAGCTTCTCAGCCAGTGGCTCCTCGGGAAGTATTTGGGATGTCTCTGCTTGTGCCAGTGCTGAGGACTTAGGACTCTTGCTGTCTCTCTCGGTACTGGGATATGTTTCCCAAGAGAAAGACCTGTGCTTTCCTCTGGGTGATTTTCCACTTGGTGACTAGACTAGGGGGCCAGATGCTACCTGAATGGCCTTCCATATACCTCTCCCCTGCAAGTTTGTGGGTATGAGACTCGGACCTACTGTCTCTCAGGAGAGGGAGGCAAGGATTGCTCAGCGCTCCCTGGTTCTGAACTTAAGTTCCATGTCACTTCTCCCTGGGCCTCTTGTCAGTGAAGGGCTCAGTGTCCCAGGGGCTGGGTGATGTGAATTGGGGCTGATGGGATGCCTTGCCCACAGGTGGTGCAGCTGAAGGCCGTGTTCCCGCATGGTGCAGGCTTTGTGCTGGCCTTCGAGTTCATGCTGTCAGATCTGGCTGAAGTGGTGCGCCATGCGCAGAGGCCTCTGGCCCAGGCGCAGGTCAAGAGCTACCTGCAGATGCTGCTCAAGGGTGTCGCCTTCTGCCATGCCAACAACATAGTACATCGGGTCAGTTCCAGCACGGGGTGGGGCAGCCCTTGCATTCCGCAAGGTCATAGGGGACAGGGCCTGTGGACGTGACCCTGGAGAAGGTAGAGCTTTGGCTGACCTGGGCACACAGCCTACTAAGCTCTCGCATCACATAGGTCCTTGGGAACCCTGGAGGAACCACTTTCTTTGTGCTCTTAGGACCTGAAACCGGCCAATCTGCTCATCAGTGCCTCAGGCCAGCTCAAGATAGCAGACTTTGGCCTGGCCCGGGTCTTTTCCCCAGATGGTAACCGCCTCTACACACACCAAGTGGCCACCAGGTAGGGAAGGCTGATCCTGCAGGATCTGGCAATAGACCAGCCCCAACACGCACTGGGGAATAGATGCTTCTGGTCCTTCTGTGCAGACATTGCTCATGGGGCTGGTGTGGGGCCAGGGTGACTTTCCAGGGCAGCCTCTCATCAGACCAATGACCTGGCCGTGATCACCTGCTCTCCTTCTTGCAGGTGGTACCGAGCCCCCGAGCTGCTGTACGGTGCCCGCCAGTATGACCAGGGCGTCGACCTGTGGTGAGTCTTCTGTAGGCTAATCAGGGGGAGTGGAATCGAGAGTCATCTTTCTTTTGAGCATTGAGTCTGTCAACCATTTGGGGGTGTCCTCTTGCTGTGCTCTAGGTTTGCCTAGGAATTTCTGTCCGTTGGGGTATCTTTGAGCATTCTGGGGTCAGTGTTCTCCATGACATTTTGAGCTGGTTGGTGGCTGGGTGGGATCAGTGTTTGTCTTCGTGAGAAGCTTCTGGGCTGGGGTGGGAGGGGTGTTCTGAGGCAGGGCAGATAATCTGGGGATGTGATATCTCTGAGCTATCCAGAGGCCTGGGTCTCTGGTACAAATGATCTGAGCCTTTATTTGCGGTAACTTGGTTTGTGTGTACTTAGTGTTTGAGATTTGGGAGGTTGTTTTGGAGGTCTGCAACAGAGTGTGTGGCTTTTAGAAGTCTCAGAACTATTTCTGGGTCGCTGTGCATTCCAGGGTGGAAAAGAGGGAGGGTTATGCTCTGTGTTCTAAGCTTCAGGTCTCTGACTATTTGAGTCTGTATCCCTGGATATTAAGTATCTAGGCTGCCTTGTGGGGGCCTTGACCCAGTCTGAGGTGTGGGCACTGGTATGGGGAGAAGGTATGGGGACATGTTTATGGGAAGATGGAGCTGGTGTGGGGAGATGTGTCCATGCTGTGAGATACCTGAGCTTTGGTGTATCTCCAGGGCTGTGGGCTGCATCCTGGGGGAGCTGCTGAATGGATCTCCCCTCTTCCCTGGGGAGAACGACATCGAACAGCTTTGCTGTGTGCTTCGCATCCTGGGCACCCCCAGCCCTCAAATCTGGCCGGTTTGTAAGGGCCCTGGTGGAGAGGGGTGCAGGTGTCCTCCATGCCTCAAGAGCCAGTGACCCCCTGCCCCACACGTCTCTTCATGTCCCCATACCTGCCTGACATCTTGGACCATTGAGCTGGCCCAAATGCAAGGTTCCTCTGAGAAGATGTGAAGACCCTTCCCCTGACCCTTCCCACGCACGCACATCACACACATAGTTCTCACCCACCGGGCACAGTGGGCACCCAACACTGAGGAGCAGTGAAGGAGTGAGGGACTGAGTGTGCTCTTGTAAAGACACAGGTGATCTGTGTGTCCGCTGGGGGCTGTGTGGCTCCAGCTGGGGGCATGTGGGCCCAGTGAGAAAGGCCTGAGGGTGGAGAGCGGTCAGGCAAGGAGCCTGACACCCCTTCTCTCACAGGAGATCACAGAGCTACCCGACTACAACAAGATCTCCTTCAAGGAGCAGGCACCCGTGCCCCTGGATGAGGTGCTGCCTGATGCCTCTCCCCAAGCCTTGGACCTGCTGGGGCAGTTTCTCCTTTACCCTCCACGCCGGCGCATCCCTGCTTCCCAGGTGAGCCCCTAGCAATGACTCCCTTATGGCCCCAGGACCCAAGGGATGGGGAGGCCTCTCAGAACCCGTGCTAGGCTGGGCACATAATCCTCAGGGCTGGGACCTGGAGCAGTGTGCCTCTCCTGTGGGCAGAGCCAGGGGGCAGGCAGCCCTACCACACTCCAGAAGAGCACATCCCCAGCATATCGGGGACTCCCCCAGCCCTTCAACAAGCATCTGCCTCTGGCAGGTACTGGATGTCATCCTGGGCCCTGGCCCAGAGTGAACAAGCAGATGGTTCTGTCCCCTTCATGGGGTCTCCACCCTGTGATGAGATAGCATGGACAGACTGGGAGTGGGGTACTGGGGAGAGCTTGGGACTGACTTGGGGTCAGCAAGGCTTCTTGGAGGAGCATAGATTGTGCACAGGGAGGTGTTTTCCAGAAAGAAGTGATCAGCAGAGGTCCAGAGAGGGGCCCAGGAGGGGTGGATCTGGCTGAAAGGCAAAGTAGCAGGAGGTCCTTGGATGATGACTGATGGCTGGGGCCTCCTGGATAAACCTGGCCCCATGCCAGCATCCCCTCCCCATCCTGAGCAGTAGTGATTCCGCACATCCCTGGGAGTCCCACATCAGCGGCCTGCAGAGTACACTGAGGCAGTAGCTTCTCAGGCCCTGCTGTTCCCAGTGTCAGCCACTATGTACCCAGTGCCCCCCTGAGCCTGCCATCAGTGTCCCAGAGAGTGACCCCAGGTCCTTCCAGTGTCCACAGAGTGCCGTGGACCTGAGCTCTGTGACCTCACTGGCAGCTGTCTTCCTGCCCAGTTCCTTCATGCCCCACCACTCCTCCCCGTCCTCAGTCTCCATATTAGTCCTCTGGTTGGGAGGCTCTTTGCCATCATCCTTGACCTCCCATGCTCACTGGTCACCTTGAGAGTCTGCTGGGTGCTCTCTGAGGGCCCCCACCCTCTTCTTCAGGCCTCTGTGGTGTCTCCATGCCTGCTCCTGCTTTCCCACAGCACTGCTCCTCTAACAGACTGTAGCTTTTACTTCACCTTAATTAACTGCACACCCAGCTATGTGGAAACTTCCTGTGTGCACAGCTCTGTCTGGTCACTGCAGCAGCCCAGCCTCCGAAAAGCCTAGACATGTGAGGCAGCTGGGTGGGTGAGCAGATAAAGAAGTAAGCCCTGAGGGCTGTGAGCTGAGCTGGGACAGGGAATAACAGATTCTTACTTGCCCCCCCAGGCTCTCCTGCACCAATACTTCTTCACCGCCCCTCTGCCTGCCCACCCCTCGGAACTGCCAATTCCTCAGCGCCCAGGGGGCCCGGCCCCCAAGTCCCATCCAGGGCCCCCCCACGTCCATGACTTCCATGTGGACCGGCCTCTCGAGGAGTCATTGTTGAACCCAGAGCTGATTCGGCCCTTTATCCCAGAAGGCTGAGATTTGGGCCAGGCCCTGACCTGTCCCCAGGACCACAGGGACAAGCCTCTGTTCTCTGCTCCTGCCTGATTCAGTCTTTCACAGCCTTCTACTGCCACACCACCGACCCACTCGACGTCTGCTTTCCCTCCAGCCCCCAGCAGGTGGAAGGACATCTGTGGCCTATGCTGCTGGCCTCCCATCTGTGCACTGACTGTCCACAGGAAGAGCTCTCTTGCTGCTGTGCACGGACCACCCGTGCCAAGGGGCAATGCCTGCGTGGTGCTGTTTTTCCAGGCTCTGTCTTTCTACTCAGTTCTGATGGGGCCATCTGGGAAGGTGGGGTGCTGCAGAATGTTTGGTGCCCTCTGTTGGCAACACAGGTGGAAAGGAAGGCTTGGCTTGGCTTTGTTCTTGCAGACATTAAACACTAGTTCAGTTTCGAAGTTATGTAAACCCGAAGTATCTCTGTCTGGTGTCTGTTCATCTTTAGGGCTGAGGTAGCATCGTCATTAGGAAAATGGCCCCATTTATGACCACCGTAGTCCTGGGAGCTTCATATGATGGAGTTCCCATCTGGAGGAGAGGTGGCAGAAGTCAGGGCCTGGGGATAGCTCAGGTTGGGGACCAACATTTTCACCCTCATGGCGAGGGTGGGCCAGAACTAGATGTGCCACCACCTTACTCAGAGATACCAGGTGAACAGGGGACAGACATTCCTAGAACACATTTGGTAAGTCAACAAATCCACTATAATCCCAACTGACTCTTGTTCTTATTTAATATGGTTTGATAAGTCGATTTTAAAATGTATTTGGAAATGAAGATTTTAAGAGGAGAGAACAGAAACATGGAGAATCTCACATTTAAGCTGACTCTTAGTCTGATCTGGAACCTCAGCCCATCCAGATCTTGAATGTGACCTTGAGCCTGACTCTAATGTGTATACCTGCCCTCACCCACCCTTCAGCTTCACCCTTAACCTGACAGAAATTTACTGTAAATTACCCTTACTCTGATTCTGACCCTCATCACTGTTTTGGGTCTTGCTCTTATCCTGACTATGACACTGAGCCACTCTGGCCAGGAAGGATAGAATGAGATCAGGGTCAAGGCTACAGCTAGGTGTAGACCAGGGTAGGGGCCATAGGGTGGGAGGCATCAGGTTTAGAGCAAGGGTCATTGATAAGAGGGAGGCTGAGGGTCATTTGAAGTCAGTTGTGAAGGTGATGGTCAAGGCCACAGGGAGTTCAAGGTGAGAGTGAGTCAGGGTGAGGTTAGGGCAGAAACAAGGGTTAGGGGGAAGTAGCAGATGCCATCGACGTTGAGGGTTATGATCAGACTGAGTCTGAGGGAGAGGGTCAGAATGAGGGTTAGAGTAAGGGTAAGGGTCAAGACCAGGGTCAGAGTGACAGTGAGGCCCAAACAGATGAGTGAGCCATTCGGGTCAAAGGCCACGCTGAGAGAATAGGGTTGAGGTCCAGATAGAGGAGATGGAGGGCACATTAAAGGGGGAGACAGGCAAGGCCCAGTAGGTGCTACATTCAGGGCTACCACAAGGTCCACAGTGAGGGTCGGTGCAAAAGCAAAGGTCAAGAACAAGGTCGGCGCAAGATGAAGAGTTAGGGTTAGTGGGAGAGTGAATGTCAATATAAGGGGATGGGCGAGGGTTGGGAGAGAGAACTAGAATGAAGGTAAAGGAGGGAGCCAGGACAAGTCAAAGTTCAGGGACCACCTGTCGAGTGGGGCGTGGCAAGCCGGACCGGGCGGGGCTTGTTCTGCAGAGGAAGTGTGGCGGGCTGGGCGGGGCTTGGGCTGCGGGGCGGAAGTGTGGCAGGCTGGGCGGGGCTCAGGCTGCGGGGCGGTAGCGCGGCGAAGGTGTGGCTGGGCGAAGCGGCGGGCGCGGAGGGCGCAATGGAGCCGCAGCTGGGGCTTCACGAGCTACTGCATGTCTTCTCCTTCCTGGAGGCGCGAGACCTGCTCTGCGCCGCCCAGGTGGACAAGGTAGCGCGCCCTATCCTGGGCGGGAGGCGGGACTACATTCACGGTCGCTAGCGCGGCCGGTCGGCCCTGCCGCCCGGGACTCAGTTTCCCCATCGTGAGTGACCCTGAACCGGTGACGGGCGGCCGGCGCTGTGCCCAGGATGGGGCCCTGACGCCCTATGGAGGGCTTCCTCTGAAAGTTCCCCCAACTCTGTGGTCCCTCGGTGCAAGCCTGGGATTGGCACACGCGTCAGACTTCATCAGACTTCTTCCCTCTCTTCTGGAATATTCTGGGATTTCCCTCCGGGGTCTTACTAGAGAGCAGGCTCCCCCTGCAGGCTTAGCCTGTTCCCAGCTGCCCTCCTTTCCATACGCACCCTCCCAAGCGTTTTTGTTTTTTGTTTTTGGGTTTTTTTATTTATATATTTTTGACATCGATTGTGGGCCCCATGGATTTCCCACCACCCAAGCGTTTTTGCTTAGCTGTGTGCGGTGGCTGGATCACCGAGCCCCTTTTGAGACCCTCACACTTTTGTTGAACGATCCTACAGTGAGTGGGCTTAGTGTCTGCTTTCCTGTGACGCTCGTCCTCAAGAAGGGGGACTTTTGCATTATTGTTTTTGGCACTTAGTGACTCTATGTTTTAGCGTATATTTAGTGCGGCCTCAGTAAATGTTTGTAAATGGACATCTTTACTTTTAAAATACATTATTGTATCGTTAAACACCAAGACCAACAAACAGGTCCTAGCTTGAATTCTGTAGTTATAATTTTTAATGTACAAAGAAAATACTGGTTTTCGTGAATAAGAAAAGTATCAAACAGTTACCCAGAGTCACTCACCCAGCCTGGCACAGTGCAGGAACTGAAGCCTTGACTGTTTTCACAAAGGCGGGGTAGGATTAAGTCACGCTCATCCCCTTCTGGGCCACCCCCAGCCTCTTCCAAATCCTTCTGGGCCCAAAGAGTGCCCTCCCCAGGGTGACTGATCTTTACTGGGACATTCCCCGGGACCAGGGCCAAGGGCCCCCGCCTCCTTCAGGATTGCTGCGCTGTCCTCGTTTCCAGTCCTTCCTTCTAACAGCAAGCAGAGTGATCATCCTGAAGCAGTTCGACCTGCCACTCTCCCATTCTTGATTCGTAGTTGCTTCTCACTGTTTTTGCCATCATGATTTAAGGGATTAGGTCAAAACCAGTCTTCAGCACCTTTTCCCAGAAACATAGACTCTAATGAAGGCACATGTCTCAAGTCTTGGCCCAATGGCTCTACCTCTTCCTGCCCTTTTCTCTTCCGGAACACCCACTCATCCTTGGGGATTTTACCAGTAATCGTTTCCGAGTCCACTGGTCTCATTGAGTTGGTCGTTCTCCTTTTGTACCCATTATTTGCTTGTTTTGCTTGTCCAGATATGTTTCTAACTCCTCAGGGAGTATTTTCATGAGTGTAGGTTCCGGGTCTGAAGCAGCTGTCTGTCCTCTTCACAGGACCTGGCAGGTGCTAACTCATATTGACTGCCCAGATACCCTTTTTCTCTCTTGTTCTAGGTCTGGAATGAGGTTTCAAGGACCAAGGAACTGTGGAGGTGAGTGAAGGATGAGCCAAACCTGCTTGGGAGAGTGCCCTGCCAAGGAGAGATGGGCGCACTGCTTAAGTCCTTAGAGCCTTCTGTGTTTCTTGCTGTGGACAGCACAGCCCCTACAGCAAGAAACTCCTTCCTGGTTGGGCATAAGGCTGTTTTATAGTATACTGGACTAGAAGAGACTTTATTAATCCAGTGGAAGGCTGGTAGTACCCAACGGAGGAGCAGAAATGTACAGCAAATGAATGCAGCTGGCTGAGAAGATAAATCAACAAATGACTTATAAATAAACTTGGGTGTAACAACATAGCAATTTATACATGTATGATATTAGCACTTAAAATCAAGAAATTGTGCTTGAAATTTGAAAATTTTAATCTTCTAGTGAATAAATTTTCTTTCCTGTTTACCCCTCACTTGAAATCTGACATCTTTCCTTTTGTCCCAAGATGTGTCAGATCTTATGCCTCTTGATGAATACTGGACAGAGCATGGCCTTGACTCTGTCAACTAGGAGCTATATTTAGTTTTAATTGTTAGTCATGGAAAACAGCTGTTCACACTTGGAGGCTCTTCTAAATATGGAGATGAAATTTTGCTTTATGGTTTTTATTTTTAGGGTAACTGTACATTGAGATATTTGAGAATCCTGGAATCCAATCTTAACCATATTTGGCTTTCAGTGCAATATAGCACTGTCCTCTTGTTGCTTTTCAAGAAAGAACTTTCTTGGATTTCGGTCTTTATGATCCTCCTCAGGTAGAAGCTCTAGAGAGGGATTTAAGGGATATCCCATGTTAGACCCACATCAGCTTCCTCAGGCTAATCCAAAGAAATACAGTCTGTGGCCAGCATTAAGAAAAAAGCACGCTTCACTGTGGAAGCAACTTCAGGAAAAGTCCCCATTCTAGCCAGATCACTGGTTAGAACCAGAACCTCCTTCCTTTACATGGAGTCCGGAGCAGCCACTGGGTTCACATCCCTCGTTTCCTAAGGCATCAGCCCATCCTTCCTTAGGTGCTCTGATGAGGCCGATGTGATGGATAGACACCAGCCCTTCATTTATTTCCAGAGTTATTTCCCACAGCTGTGTGCTCCATTATCCTCAGCTTGGCTCTATGTTGAGCCCATAAATATGTTCTTAATGCTAAGGCCTCTTTATTTAAAAACAAAACAACCAGAATGACACATGTAAATCCTATCTTTTACATTAAGTGTATATCAATTAAATACTCCCATAAAAAGACAGAGATTGGTGGAAGGATCATATTAAAAAATATCCAACTTGATGCTATCTGGAGACACATTTTAGATTATATAGGTTGAAAATAAAAGAATGGAAACAGATACACCATGTGAGCAGTGACCAGAAGGGTTGGAGTGGCCATGTTAGTTTCAGACAAAAGAGACTTTAAGACAAAAAGCATTGTTAGAGATGAAGGACATTTTATGATTAAGTCAGTCTCTCAGGAAGATGTAAAAACTATAAACATTATGCACCCGGTAATACAGCAGCAATACCATGTAGGCTGACAGTATTTAGGGGAGGCATAGACAATTCGGCAAGAGTTGGAGATGTCCAAGAATTTGGACTCACGAATTCCAGTTTCATGACCAAGACGTATGACCTTGGGCTCATCACTTAACCTGTCTGTCTCTCTGTCCGCGTGTGTGGAATGCAGATCAGGACCCCGACTGGATACCCAAAAGCGAGCCATGTAGCAAGTGCTCTTGTCTTGTCATGACCCCCATTTAACCAAGGAGGAAACGGATGTCTGTGTAGGTGGAGTGAGTTGTCCAAGCTAACAGATGGTGAGGCCAGGCATCCAAGCTAGACTTATTAGTGATACCTGTTCAAGATACCTCCAATGACTGCTCCGTCCTGCCCGGGATTGTGGGTCCTTTTTTCAGGCAGCTGTGTCTGAGACGCTGGTCCGCATGTAAGGCCTCCCAGATGATCCTGGGCACCCAGACGTGGAAACAGTACTACCTCTGCCGATCCGAGCTGGAGTTCCGAATGGAGGCCGGGAGGCCAGAGAAGGATTTCACTTGCAAAGCCATTGCTGGCCACAAAGGTATGGGGGCAGGAGGGGCACCCCTGGTCGAGTCCCGGGCTATGCTGTCTCAGCCAGGGCATGCCGGCGGTTGGAAACACTTCATGAGAACCCTGCTGGCGTCTGTGTCTTGTGTTAATGTCACGGATCTGCACGGTGACCCTGAGAGGAGGGGAAAATCACATCAGTATCAGTAAAAAGAAGCAGAAACTGAGAGTGGGGAATTGTTTATGGTTCCAGATTTAAGAGAAAAGGTGGGCAGTCCTGGAGGTGAAACCACATTGTTGGTCTGCGGCAGCCCCATCTTTCTGGCCAGCGCCGCTCCCTAACGTGTACTCAACATGCTCCTGAGAGAAAGGGGAGTGATTTCCTGCTCGTGCTTTCACCAGGTGGAGTGTTCCCATCCCGGAAGTCTGTGTGTGCATTCAAGGTCAGTCTGTGTTCTCTTTCAGGAGAAATAGAAGAGCTGGCTTACATCTCAAACAACGAGTACCGCTTCGACGGGCAGGAGAAGTCAGTGGTGTGCACCGTGTCCTCCGATGGCACCGTGCGTGCCTGGGATGTGCACGAGGTGAGCAGAGAGGTGAAGGCGGACCTCGTGCGTGCTGCGTCCTCAGTCTTAGTGACACCCTTCAAACTCTGCAGCCATCACAGGAGGTTTGGGAAGAGAGGAGGGGGAGCCCCATCGGACCGATGGGAATCAGAGCTGCAGGGACTGGGCGGCTGTGCCAGTTCAAGCTGCGGGTGCCAGTCTGACTGGTGGCAGATGCCATGCACTGCCCGCCTCGGGGAGAAGGGCATGCTGACAGAGCCTGGTGTGGGGCCAGTGCCGCCAAGCTCAGGCCTGAGATGTCCACACTGGAGCTGAGGCCAGCCTGTGGCTGATTCTGCCCAGACAGTTGCGGGTTTTACTCACCTGCACATGCACACTAAGTGTTCAAACTGATAAACTGATTAATATTTCACACTTGGTTACAACTTAGAGTTTAAAAAAAGCCTCCCTACCTGTTTTCTTACTGATTCTCATGGCATTTGAGCAGAGCGCTTGTTTTACTTAGCCTGATTTGATAGAAGTGGAGACTGAGTTTAAGAGATGGGAGATGCAAATCAAGGGGTTCTGCAGAGGCCCACTTGTAAACAGAACCCAGCCTCCTCTAAGGGGTCTTTTTCCTGGAGAACTATAGCTCACTTTATGTCCCCAGTGCTGTCGCAAGGACAGGGTACCTCGGATCCTCGCTTCGTTATGGAGCTCCTCTGGGTCGGTGGGTGTTACCCTCCCTGATGCTAAGGTCTGCCAGAAGTCACCAGTTTCTTTCTCATGAATTTAGTGCACAGACAGCAGAGGGGGACCCCACAGCAGGGTGCTGGACAGCTCCCCTCCTGCCCAGCCGCCCGACCGTGCAGTGTAGAGTCGCGTGGCCCTTCTCAGCATTCTCCTTGAGCCTGGAACCACTGGGCCTGGCGCTCAGTCCTCCTAGTGGTGCCACCACCCACAGGAAGTCTTCGCACAGGCTCAGGCCCTGCCCTCCTGTGTGGGTAGGATACGTTGGACTGGGCCAGGAACCCCAACTTCCCTGCTGTGTTTCCTTCTGCACTGTGGATGCTCTCCGGGCAGGGTCCCGCCTTTCCCTCTGCGTGCCCCTGCTGTGTGCGCTGATGATAGCTGAACAAATGAAAACACATTTCTGAAATAAACTGCCTGTCCAACTTGCTGTATTCCTCTTGTTCTTGTTAGGGCACTGAGATCTGGTCCAGCCCTCTCCAGCCTGCCGCTCTGGTGAACTTGGTGACCTACCCTCGGCTGCAGCTGGTTGTCACCGTGGACGAGCGGGGACTGATCAAAGCGTGGAAGGCGGAGGACGGGTGGGAGTTGGCCTCCTTCTGCCTCTCCACGTACTCATCTGCCTTGGAGGCCTGTGACCACCCTGACGGCCCCTTCCTGCTGGTGAGTGACTGGCTCTCAGGCCCTGTGGATGCCAGCTGGCACTCAGCTTGTGAACACCGGCGCGTGGCTGCCCTGATGGCTGGCACCTCCAGCCAGGCTCCTGTGTGACTGACTGAGTGACCACGCATTCTCTTGCTCAGCCTGGCTCCTCCCTGCCACTGTGTGAGGGCTTCCTGTCAGTGTGACCCAGCCCCACATTCACACGCTCCTGCCTTCTCCCCTGGACTTAGATCAGAGTCTTTATTCCTCTGCTATCCTGGCAAGGCCCCACGCAGGAAAACTGAGGCAAGTTCGGCATGTGACATTTGCCCAAAACTTCGCCAACCTTCTGTTGTCGGGACACTTGGTTTTATTTTTTTATTTATTTATGCATACAAGCACTGGGGTACAGGCCAGAGGTGTGGGGAGGTGAGAGGATTCACCAGAGACAGAGCGAGGAACAGAACAGGCAGACTGACTGAAACACACTGCTGAGGGGAGCAGTGGGCAAGGCAGGAGAGGTCTGCTGCGCCATGTGGGTCCCCTCCCTGGCCAGCAGTAGGGATCGAACTCCTGCTGCAGTGGCTGCAGTTTGCTCCATAGTGCATTGCTTAACCCACTGCGCCACCAGGGAGGGCCCAGGACACTTGGTTTTAACATGATTCTTAGGCACTAGAAATATTTAGCCAGGGAGAAGCAAATGAAAGGGGGTATGTGGAATGTTGAGGGAGTGGCTCTGACTGAGGGTGGTGGCCTCCCCTGTTGGGGCAGAGGTTCTTTGAGTGTGAATTAGTCAATTGGAGGAACTGATATCCCAAATGACAAGAAGATCCAGGACCAATTTCATGTATAAAGAGAACTGACTCTAAAGGAACTAAAGCTCAGCAAACAAGCTAGCAAACCTGGTGAAACAGATTTCATATAAACAACTGTGTAGTCATTTGAAAAAGGATAAGCATTATTATATCCAGTATAATTTAAGAATATGTTGCATAGATGAAGAAGCAGAAATATAGGTCCCTTATGCGAATGGTGGGCCATGAAGTTCACACTCATCTCTGTGAAGGACAGACAGTAAAATTAGACTGCCTAGATCTGCGGATAATGAAATAGGAGAGCTGAAAAGAACAGTTCAAGGGCAGTCTTCTGGAGATGTAGATGTCAAAGCTGTAGTCTCGACATTGGGGCTGTTTTGTCCTGTCCTGTCTACTCCGAGGCACCTGATGGCATAGAAGTCAACTTGTGGGGGCCCCAGAGAACTAAGCAGATGACTTAGAGCAACAAACAATAACATAACAGATTTAGAAAAGAACGAAGTAAAAATTCTAGGATAGAATAATCAAACACCAGCAGATGGATTTGATAGCAGGGTGGTGAGTTGAATCACAGGAAGACTGGGGCAAGATAGAGAGGGTTAGGGCTGTCTCTCAGGTCACTTGCTATAGTCTTTTTAATTTGGATGGTGACATGAATATTTGCTTTGTAGTAACTTATTGAACTCTGTGGTTTATGTAATTTTCCATACGTGTGTTACATACACTAATGAACATTTAGGAATATAGAAGAGAATTAGTGAACTGGAAGATAAAAAAATTATCCAGAATGAAGCAGGTGTCAGTGTGGTAAATGCAGAAACAGGGTTAGACTTGTATATTGGTTCTTCTCAGAAAATAATGTGTGAATTGCTGGGCTTTTTTAAATGCAGATCCTCGTTTGGGGTCTTAGGGATGCATGAGATTCTGACTTTTGGGGTTTTTAAAAAGATTTATTTATGCATACAAGAACTGGGGTACAGGTCAGAGGTGCAAGGAGTGAGAAGATTTACCAGAGACAGAGTGGGGAGCAGAACAGGCAGATCCACTGAGATAACACTGCTAAGGGGAGCAGCAGGTGAGACAGGAGAGGTCTGCTGCACCATGTGGGTCAGCTCCCTGGCCAGGGGTTGAACTTGTGCTGCAGTGACTGCGGATAACTTGATAGTGTGGTGCTTAACCCCTTGCGCCACCAGGGAGGCCCCAATTCTGACTTTTAACAAGCTTCTTGGAGATATTGATGCTGCCAGTTGCACAGAGCACACTTAGAGTAGCAAGACCATAAGAGAACCATGAACAGTCCTAATATGTGATAATCTTAGGAGTTGGTAAGGGAGTGAATGGGACAGAAACCAGATTTTTTTTTTAATAGGTCAAGAACATTAAGTCAGGGAATTAAGAAAGACTATAAACCTTTATCAGGACAAATAAAAATAAATCAGTGTGTGGCCCCATCATAACTGAAGACAAACCTCTATTTAATAACAGCCAAAGAAAATAAAATTGCCTTCATTTTCTTGGCAATGATGGAAACTGAAAGACAATGGAATGCTGTCCTGAAAGAAATAACTGCCAACCAAAAGCCCTGTAACAGAAGTGTTCTTCAAGGGGGCCTCGCTGGTGGCGCAGTGGGTTAAGCAATGCACTATGAGGCCAATGCAGCCACTACAGCATGAGTTCGATTGTTGCCTCCAGCTGGGGAGTTGACCCACAAGTCACAGCAGACCTCTCCTGCTGCCTTATCCTCTGCTCCCCTCAGTAGTGTATTTCAGTTGATCTGCCTGTTCTGCTCCCCACTCTGTCTCTGGTGGATCCTCTCACCCCCAATACCTCTGGCCTGTACTCCAGTGCTTGTATGCATAAATAAATAAATCTTTAAAAAAAAAGTGTTCTTCAAGAATGAAGGGAAATAAAGACATTTCAGATAAACATAGGGGATTTGTGACAGTCAAACTTAAAAAAAATACTAAGGGGCTTCTTAAGGCAGAAGATCACAGATGACACTCTTGATCTCACAGAGGCAGGGAAAAGCGAAGAATGACTCTGTGAACACAGGGATGGCTGAACTTCACACATCTCCAGAGGTGGCAATGGCAGCGTTTATTGGACTTTAAACCTCACGTCAGAGTAAGATGTGTGACATTAGCGTTTAAATTAAGAGAAGGTTATGAGGAATTAAAAAGTCTTGAGATCTTTGAATTTTCTAGGAAGATTAATTGTAAAGCAAGGCTGTATCTCTAACCTGACTCCCAAAGAGTAAAAGTATGTAACTTCTAAGTCATAAGAGGAAAAAGAACGTGCTTTGTGGTTACTCCAAGGGGACAAGTACAGCCCAACCCAAACTTTGACATGGTGAGCAGATGCCACCAAAAGGGATGAAAGGCTCATCTGTCACTCAGGTGGTTTGAGACGTGAGGTGGGCTCCCGTGAGGTGTGCGGCCTCTTCTTTCCCCAGGTCACGAGGAGGGGTCAGCAGTGTGGGCCAGCCTTTGTGCTGCCATTTCTCAGTGTGCCCTGATGTAGGGTGAGCTGTCAGACCTCAGACATCAACAGTGTCAGACTCTCAGTTAGGATCCACTCTGAGTTCTGGTGACGGAAAGGTACTTTTAATTTATTGAGATTTTCTGTGTATGCAAGCTGTCCTGGTGCTCCGTGGGGCCTGTGTTCTAACACCGGCAGAGACAGTCTCATGAATACTTGCTGCAGAACTCCGCCCTGTGTATTTTTAGAAGGAAGACAGTACCATGGTCACTGCCTATGATGTCAGGGTCTCCAAAGGGGGTGGGATATATGACATATATGAGCACCATTTATATTTGGGGCATGTGGGAGGCGACAGTTCCTGAGGGCTTCATCCCTAAAGGGGAACCCTTAGGTGAGAGTTTTGTTTCTGCTGTCGGCTGCCCGTGCAGCCACACGGTTGGCGATGGCCAGGGAGAATAAACACATGCAGCTGGGGCCACAGTGTCAGGGAAGGCAGCTTGAGGTTCAGCCATTTGTGCTGACCGCTGGGCCCACACTAGGTTAGTCCATGAAGGTGGGCACCTGACCTGTGACAGGTGCATGCCTGTGGGCATGTGAACAACTTTCTTGTCTACTCAGAGATGACCTTTTCCAGAGTGCTGTGTAAGGATAAAGGGAAGCTGCTCCTGCAAAGGGGTGCACCAAATGGCTCAAGCCCCTTGATCTTCAAGATGTCATGTCGTCTCAGTGAGGAGGCTTCTGTGGCCTTGTTGACAGGGCCTCATGCATTCTGGGAATAGAGTCAGGGGTTTGGGATATGTGGGCAGCCCAAGGAAAAGAATACAAGACTTACCTAACATAGGGCACTTAAGGAAGGCTGGAGTTAAAAGGAGAGGAAAACAAAGTGCACCAGAGATGCCAGCCAAAAGCGAACTGTACAGCACTAATTTGGACCAAAAATCTCCCAGTCAGAAGTCTTTAGTTTTAGGGGACTTGACATAATAGATCAGCATTCCAGGAAGATAGGACAAGGCTATCTGTCTTTTGGATGTACCTCAAAAGATGGCCTAAAAATATATATAAAATAAATATATGGACTTTCAAGGAGGTAAAATCTAAAAGCCTTACCGGAAGTATCTGTTACACTGCTAAAGAGTGATGATCTGGGTCCCCACTCTCATTCTGTGAGTGCTGGTCACAGGACGGGAAGTCAGAGACTCAGGGCCTGTGGGTGCTCACATCAGCCCACTGCTGGCCGCTCCAGGCGGGACCTGGTCACGACTATGCTCCCACCATCAAAGAAACCCCATTTCTGGGCCTCCCTGGTGGCGCAGTGGGTTAAGCAACGCACTATGAAGCAAACCGCAGCCACTGCAGCACAAGTTCGATCCCTGCTGCCAGCCAGGGAGGG
>JAGFMF010011571.1:114162-127569 GCA_019455555.1 Galemys pyrenaicus
GCGCCATGTGGGTCCCCTCCCTGGCCGGCAGCAGGGATCGAACTCGTGCTGCAGTGGCTGCGGTTTGCTTCATAGTGTGTTGCTTAACCCACTGCGCCTCAGTGGCCTTCTTAACTTCCACCATTCTTACCTCTCTTCTCACAACAATGTTACTGGCACTGTTCTCAGTGCCGAGTGTCCACAAAAATGAATAAAAGTCATACCTCTCTCTTCCCCCAAGGAGCTCCTAGCCCAGTAGGAAGTAAGACCCACAGCGCCCTTCTTTTGTGTCTCCCAAACTCCAGGTCATACTGACATGCCTTCCCTCTGGTCTTTGGCATTTTCTCTTTTGTATTATGTTTATTTGTTTTTATTTTATCATTTGACCATAAATTTCACTCTGAGCTTTCTGGCAGCTGAGGAAAAAAGGGAAACAGGATGTGTAATATAGTCCCTTGTCTGATACAAGAAAACGCATGAATTCTTCAAAAGAGGTAATTTTTTTTCCTGGTGCTAAATTCTATAAGAAACGATCCAATTGTTTTAAATAAGGAATGCTTTATAGTATAAAAGATGATGATTTGGGGGAGATACCAGAGATATCAGAGTTCTCATGTGGCCATTGTTGTGGGTTCCTGCCATAGACAGGAAGGGTAGAAGGCAGGGCACACTTACCCTGGATGGCACTGAGCGCCAGGTGCAGTCACTCCACGTGGTGCTGCCTTCAGTCACAGCCCCTGGAAGTAAGGCGCCATAATCAGTTTTAGAACCAAGAATGGGAGGTTTAGGGAGTAAGTGCATGGGTCATGATTGAATGCATGCGTAACTGCCAAGGTGTTCCTCTTTTGAATGTCCCACCTCACCTTAGGTGAAGCATATCTATTCCAGACGCCCAGCTGCTATCAAGAGATGTCAATCTGTGTGTTTTTATTTTAAAAAGTGCAGGAAATTGCCAGTTTCCTCCTGTCAGACACCATGATGCCTCCTCACCTCATGAAGGGCCATGGCTCTCAGGTGATCCTGCTGGTGTCAGGCTCGGAGCTGGTGCTCTTCACTATCCACGGCCTCCAACTGGCAGCCTTCCAGGACCACCAGCGGCCCATCACCTCCATGTGGGTGGTGAGTATGGTGCCCGCCCACCCCATCTTGACTCCCCACTTCGGAGTCCATGTTCCTGCCTCACGTGGTTTTTCATTCCAAGGACCAGAGCCGCGTCATCACCTCTTCCTTTGATCTCTCCTTGAGAGTCTACATGTGGAATAAGGAAAATAAATTTCCCGTCCTCAAGAGCTGCTATCACTTGCTTGGGGGGTCCCACAGATGGGCCAGGTAATTGCTTCTCCTTCCCTTCACTTGCTGTGGAATGACCTTACCTGGGCCCCCAGCAGCACTTTTTCAGGAAGGTCATTGTGCAGGGTGGAACAGAGATAAGAATCTTAGCCCAGCCTGCCCCTTACCATGTGGGGACCCACTCAGATTATCTGTTAATTGAGGATAACAGTGGGGACACAAGTCCCCACTTAAATTATCTGTTAAAAGAGATACTGTCTACCATTTATATTTTCTCCTCTCACATGCCAAACCACCACCTACAGTTGACATCATTACATCTTCCAGATGAAATGGGCCAGAAATGTGGCTGTCCCACAGGGGCACACAGTCAAGACTGGTGGACCCCCACATGGCCCTCCCTCTGTAACCTGAACAAATCTATTCACCAAACAAAGGCAGTGGAAGGGGGTTGTGGGAGTGAGATTATAGAAGTTCGAAAGGATGCAGTTTTACATTTTCTTTTAAAAGTAGGGCTTTAGAATCTCTTAGATTTTTTTCTTGGCAGGGGTAGGCGATTGGGTTATGCTCCTTCTTTATGGAAATACTTTACTCTTAAAACATTTGTCCTTTCCTCCTATTAACAGTAGCATGTCCTTTTCTTTGCAGTGGGTTCACCCACGTGGAGAGTAACAGCATGAGCATCGTGGGTGTGGAAGCCAGGAGCACTGGGACGAGTATCCTCAGGTCCTACTACTTCGAAGTGCAGCGCGGCTAAAAGAATGGCGTCTATCCCAGAGCTTGGATATATACAGAGACTGAAGTGATTGATTCATCAGCATTGGGAAAGGGTTAGTGATTCTCAAATGCTTGCCAGCAGCCAGGCTCTGTGCTATATGACTTTATTTTTAAATTTTCACATTCAGGTCAGTATTATCTCTGTTTTCTCAGACAAGGACTATGTGCTACAATAGGAGCGCAGTTAACCCATTTAGTTATTAGATCATTCAGCTCATGGCAGAGGCCCAGCATGTTGAATCTGGGCTTGTAACATGGTTGGTTTTGTTACCTGAATATGTACTTAAGTAAATATTTTTTAATCTTCCTACTCTTTGGTGTAAAATGGGTGCTTTTCCCAGGCAGTCGTGTGGGATGTTGTAGACTCTACAAGTCTCTGGAAGATGTACTGGCAGAACCATGGACAGGGGCCATAGGGGCAAATGTGATTAGTGGTTCTGTGATTAGTGGTTCCAGGTCCATAGCTTAGCCCTGGTCTCCAGCTGACTGGGTGCCTTTAGCTCCAGTATAACTGTGTCAGTCTTAAAGAAGCCTGTGTCTGTACACCCTGACTTTTTGTGGGCCCCTTGCACAAGGACTGGGGTAATGAGAAGTGTCTGCCTAACAACCATGGACAGTCAACGCCCCTCATCACTGAGTGTCTTCTCTTTGGGCTCTACTGTGCTTTCGGTAGGATAGATACTGAGGTCTGGGTACTGCCCGCTTACATTCCTCATCCTCACATATCTCTAGTGGCAATTGGTCTGCCAGGTTATATGACCAGGGAAACCAGCCTGTGCCACTCCAGGATCTCCATGTGGTAGGGCCTCTCATACTCTAGCTCCCTGAGATTTGGGCAGCCTTTCATGTTACTCAATGTATGAATCAGAAAAGTGTTTCCAGATTTGGTACTTGTTTTCACCAAATTCAAATTCCAGAGAGGCTGTCAAATGCATGGTTTTTTAGTGGCCAGACATTTGGAATCTTGCCCTAGTCCTTCACCTGAGAGTGATGCCCTTGGGTATACTAGACCTTCCTGGCAAGGTACCCTGGCACCACTGGTACCTTGGTTCCTTTGAGAAAGGACTGCAGAAATGCCTACTGCAGGTATTTGTGATGGAGGTTTGGGAACTTTACTCCAGGAACTCCCCTGCAGACAGTGTGCTTTAGATCTGTACTTTTAGATCCAGGAGCCTGGGGTGAGGTCTTCATTTTCCACTGGGGTAGAAGACATTTAGTTTCCAATTCTCAGGAGCTTTTTTCCTATTTATATAAACAAATTAGCACTCTCCCAGCTCTTGGGATCTGTAGTGTAGGTTTCTACAGGCAAAGCATGTGATGGCCACTTCAACCCTGCTATTCCTTAGAGCTTGCCAGGCGACCTCAGCTGTTTTGATTCAAGTAAAAACCCTGACTCAAAGGTGAGTGTCAACAAAAGATCTCCTCTCCAGTCTTAAACTCTTCCTTCCCTCACCTACTAGCAAGAGCCACCTCTCATAGTCTCCCAGGTCCTGTTATCAGGCAGGTTTGAGAACTGTTTTACTACAGGCATTTGTCGCAAAGCAAGGTTCATATTCCCCTAGCTAGACTCTGCTGGAAGCAATGAGTAGGCCCTCAGGAGTCATCTTGCAAGGCAGCCCCTCCTGTGAGGCTGGTTACTCCCTGTCACGAGGGGTGAAAGGTTGGGAAAGCTATTTTTGCCATTAGGAGTGACTAGGGAAAATTCAGGGGAGGTCGTCAAGATTCTCAGAGTGTTTGCTCAGATATCCCAATTCAAGTCCTAGGCCCTTACTGCCTACCTGGGGCTGATTTCTCACGTGGGAGAGCTGCTAAGGCTGCACCTTTAGTCTCCTGTGCGCCATCTTCCCCACCCGCCTTGTAGCAGGCCCTGGGCCAGAGTTCTGGGGTCTGCCTGTGATGGTTAAAGGAAAGGCTCGCTGGCCTCAAGAAAACCTGATGCCGGCAGACCACCGGCATTCTGTAAGATGACACGTTTCTATGTCATCTAAGACCTCGAAGGGCATCAGTCTTAGCTGGGTCACCGACCAGGTCAGAAAGAGCCGGAAGTTTCATGAACCATAAATAAAAATGGCCGAAAATATATGAAACTTTAAAAGTCATTATTATCTGGGGAAGCTCATATTAAACCATGTGAGAAGCCACTTCACACCCTTAGGTTAGCAAAAAGAAATTTTAAAGCATAGGAGTTACAGTTTTAATGAGAATATGTCATAAGCAGGGCCTCAGTACATCCAGCTGTCCCTTTGGAAAACTGTTTGTCGTTAATGGTAAAGTAATTGTTGTGTCTCAGTTAATAAAAAGGCCCAAGGAGAGAGGGAGGGGTGGGGAATGCTGGTTGGTGGAACAGTCAGAACATACACAACATAAAGTCCACCGTATTCTGTGGGTGCAGTTCATTGGGTGCCTCAAAATAATTACAATAGTTACATCAAAGATTGCTCACAATAGACAACATAACAGATGTAATAATTATGAAAAAGTTTGAAATACTGCAGTTACCAAAATGTGACAGAGACATGAAGTAAGCACAAGTTGGAAAAATGGCACTTGACTTATTTGACACAGGGCTGCCAAAAACCTTCAACTTGTGTAAAAAAAAAAAAAAAAAGCAACATCTGAGAAGCACAATAAAGCAAAGCATAATAAAATAAGGTATGTCTATACCATGTTCCATCACTTATTACACCACTTGGAATTGCACCAAGCCACACAAACTTCCTTTCCCAGGAACACTGACTATACAGACAGCAGAGGATACCTGATAGACCAGAAAGAATCCAATCATCTCCCCTATTACAAACTGCTCAATCCAACCTGCAAATTTATTTCCTGTACTTGGATATGGCTCAAAATTCTTGTAGATTTTTACTCAGGAGCAAAATCTTTTTTTTTTTTTTTTTATTGATTTCCACAAGCCACACTAGCCACAACCAACTCTCCATTGCCACAAATGAGCTTTCTGTCAGTTCCCCAGCACTGACCACCTGAGCATCAGTGTTCTGGGGAAAGTAGAAACATCACAAACATGGAATGCATCACAATAATGAAAAGAGACAGATTCGTGCCCAAGGACTTATCCAGAGATTAAACAAATGACCATCTGGTTGGAATTCTTGGCCGAATCACAGTATATTTTAAGGATTATGTAGTGGGACAACTACACAGCCCCAGATTACTCATTGGCTATTGAGGGGCATCTGTTAATTGCTCACCATCTTGCTGCATGTGGGTTGGTGACACCAAGTTTTATGGATATCTAGGGACATATATCAAAGGGACTATAATGTCACTCTACTGATTAAGTAGATTGAACAAACAAAACTACTACCTGGCTTTCCCCTACTATGTAGTCTAACTGCAAATGAACTTCAAAATCCTATTTTGTGTCCTCTGATTTGGGGTCTTTAGAATCCTTTATCATTGGCTCCAAACTTGGGCATCACAAAGTAGCATGCAATTTAGATTATAAAGCAATATGGAGCCAGGAGATGGGTTATTATATAAACAAGCCATAGATGTCCCTACCTAATTGGTCCCTTCACAGCAGATTGAGCTCTGACCACCTCATTGTTGTGAGGTGTCCCACATATATGTTGTTTCTATGTTCCCCAAAATAGTGATCCTCAGATGTTAAGTGCCTATCTCTACCTCAAAGCCTGCTTGTACCAAACTCAAATTTTTACATATCCAATTGCTTTAAACAGCCCAAATAAACCCATTCATAGCCATTTAGAGCCTGCCAGTTTTGTGTGCCCTATGAAACTGTATCTGACATCTACTACCCTTAGATGAGATAAACCTTGGACCTATGAAAAACTCAAGCTGCTACTACCCTTTAGAGCTCTCTGGTCCAGTTATCAGTCTAGTTGTTTTTCCTCAAAAGTCTTACACTGTGGTCCTAAGCCAAGGACCTCAGAATGTGACCTCATTTGGAAATAGGTCTTTAACGAGGTCATTAGGGTGCATCCTAATCCAACATGACTGAGTCCTTATAGGAGGAGATTAGGACATGGACATAAACACAAAGCGACAACCAAGTGAGAACACAGGGAATGCTCTGCCACATGTCAAGGAGAGAGGTCTCAGAAGAAACTAGTCTTCCAAAGCCTAACTTGACTTCCAACCTCTAGGATTGAGAGTATAAAGTTTATCTTAATAAAGCCACCAAGGTGCTTTATTACAGCTGCCTGAGAAAACTGATAGACTTCCTATCTTGCTGCTGAATAACACTGACTAGACACAAAGGTGCTTTTTCCCCCAGGAATTCCTATGCCATTTCCCTGTCTAGGTGGTGTGGTTCCATGCCACTGTTCTACATCTGTGACTGAGGGAGACTTCCCCTCTCCTACAACCTAGCAGAACACTACCCAGATAAAGCTAATGGTGTACTACTGCTGCCTTGTAGTCATGTCTTCCTTGGCCAGCCTCAAAATCAAGTTACAGCTTTTTCTGGATACACACATTTCTTTTGCAGGTGTCTGAGATTTAGTGAAGGAGTTCATTTCTGAGATTCAAGAATAACGAGTCATACTATGCATGTTGAGAGTCCACAGGCATTTTATAGCCCCAAAGCTCCAGTTGTTGCCTATTTCCAGAAATAACAACCACAACAATTGCACATAATGCCTGCAAAATGTTAGATGTTATGCAAATAGATTTATATGTGATAGCACAAAGAAACATCACAACAGTCTTCTAAGTTAAGTACTATTGTTCCCATTAGTTGAAAAATCTAAGCAACTCGAGGTACACATGAAGATATATGTTAACAAACTTGCCTAGTGAAAAACAGCATTATTTAGAGGAAATGACATCTGCAAAACCTAAATAAATAATAAAGAGTACAACTTAGTCACAATTAAATTATACTTGAATAACGTGCATATTTAAACATGAAATCTGTAGATAATGAATAATGACTAAATAGAAATATGCATCTAGCCCCTGAAGCCATCTTTAGGTATGCATTCTGATTGCTGAATCCTTCCTCTGTGCTGTAAAAACATTTCAAAGGAGAACAATGAAACTTTTGTATCAAAGAAACTAAATCAAGTAGGGGCCTGGTGAGTGATCTAGTCCAGTTTTCACATTATATATATAAAAAAAGGCTTATGAACAGAAATGAACTTGCTTGGCGACCTACATGTTAGTAGATGAGCTAAGAAGAGAATCTGGGTTTCATTACATGGTCATGAAAATAATAATTAAAAGAAAATCAGTTATAAACTATTACCATTTTGGAGATGTCTGTGGATATATTTTTTTATCAATCCATAAAGCAATCTTTTAATACAAGTAGTTAATTACCATCTTGATTAAAAGAAAAAATTTTCTAAGTTCAGCATCACACAGGTTAATACATGACAAAACCTGGATTTGAACCAAGTATTCTTTACACTCAAGATTTTATGCTTTTCTTATATAATTTTCATCCTAATTTTACCTCAACTTTTATTTTATTAAAAATTATTTACAATATAGCAATGAGAAAAGAACAGGATTAAGGCAAATATATGTATTTCATGATCAATATCGGAAAGATCTTTACAATAGCAAAGATTTATTCTTGTCTCAAGGAAAGTCTGAACAGAAAAAAACATGTGCATGCCAAAAAAACATTACCATTCAAGTCATAAAGAATGGGATCATCTGGAAAAAATAATGACTATTCCTTTCTGGTAGGCGGCATCTGTTGTTTGTCTTATAGACATGCCATTTGTATGTTCAGTTGTATAGTCATTTTTTTTTAACTAGTCCCCGTGGTTTCTTACACTGCTTTCTTGAGTCACATACAGTTAACAGGAGACTCCAATGTATTTTCTGTTGAATCTTTTCCATGAACTCCTCACCTACAGTGGTACTGGTCACCAGAAGGGCAGTCGAGGAAAATAGCCGGTTGTCTTGTGAAGCTTTGTCAAGAACTTCCTCAGGGCTACTTTTTCTTTATCGATCTCCCTGCATCTGGAATTTAAAGCCTTCTGGAGTTTTTGAATGTGGAGTCTGGTCCTCTTCTCTTCCCCCATGTTGTTCACAAGGACCTTCCGCATGTACATGGGGTCTCCTATTTGTAAGGTGTTCTTCATGGTATATTCCAGTCCAACCATGTTCAAACTTTGACAGCGGAGCTCAAGGCCAATGAGTAACGTTGCCTGTAAATGTCTCAGTGAAATGATTCTCCTGCAGTTTGGAATATTAGAATGAAGGTACCATGGGAACAAAGACACACAGAATCTTGGCGCTGAGTAGCATCAGAGATCCATGTAGCCTAAAATTTTATGTTCATTTACCAGAAGACATTTTTAAGTTTGCATATATTGTTAGTTTAGAAATAAGAGATGAGAATTTTGAAAGAACAGAATGGCAGTCAGGATACCTATTGCCATCTTGTGCTACATTTAAGGTAGGTGGTAAATGCCTTCATGTATTTACAAGGGTCAGAATGTTTATGGATAGGGAAAAATAGTATGTTCAATTGTTCAGTTTAATATTAGTAACTATTCATTCTCTTAAAGTTGCTAAAGAAAATTGAGATTTCTGTGACTCATCTAGATATTGGACTAGATATAAAGGGAAGAACTTCTTCATGAAGTACCTACTTTCACACAAGAAAGGAAACAGAAAAAATATGCATGTACCTATTCATGTGCACAAAAAAAGGAAGCACAGAAAGTATAAACTAAAAACTAATAAAATGATAGGGATGTAAAAGGGCAGGGGTGAGGAAATGGGAATAGGATAGAAAGACAGGAAGAAAGACTGTTCTCTGAGTGTATCTTATAATTGTTCTTACATTTAGAACTATATTAATTTTTCATATGCTCAAATATAATGTAAGTTATTATTTAATGTATTTTTACATCATTCTTCATTTTTATACAGTGTAGTTTTCTCTTCTTGTGTATAGTCCCCGTGAAATTCCCACCAACAATTCCCCTGTGTATCACCATACTTCCTTTGTCTCTACTACATTTTTTCTATATATTTTATGGCTTCAGGTCTTATGTCAAGTTCTTTTTTTTTTTCATTTGCTGAGTGTTGATAAACATTTAATGATGATACATTGCTCTTCACACGGATGGCTACAGAGACTTCATATAATCCAGGAATTTACAACCATGCAACAGAGAGTTAGCCATCTAAAATAAACTGGCTTCTTATAACTATCCTGTAAACACAGAAGCCCTTCTTTCATCCAGAATAACTCTTACCTCACATGAGGACAGTTATTGTAGGGGAACCAGAGATCTAGCTTTTTGGCCATAAGGAAACACAGCAATTCAGTGGTTAATTGGTGAAAGCTGGAAATCAGTTGCCCTTCACTGTGCTGCTTTGCTCTTCTTACTCTTGCTTTTTTTGTCCCTCTTCTTCAGACCATCCATGTTAGCTCTCAATAGGTTTGAATAAGCCATCTGAAACTTACTCACTTCCTTGGAGCTCACCACAGTGCTGATCTTCTTTTTCCCATCAGTTGCTCTAAACAGACACTTGTCAGCGGGCTCAAATCCCTCCACAGAACCTTTCCTTGGAATAGGTTTAGTTCGACCATCATACTTCTTCAAGGTGATAAAAACGCTGCCCGAAACCTGGCACTTCTGGAAAAGCCTGGTCAGCTCCGACAGGAACTGCTCGCTCTCCAGCAGCACCATTCCCACGCTGGTGGTTCCGCTAGGTCAGCATAAGCCCCTCTGTCTAGTTCTTTAATCCATTTTGAGTTGGTTTTTGTGCATGGTGTGAGGTAGTAGTTTAGCTTCATTCTTTTGCATTGTAGAAGCCCAGTTTTCCCAGCACCATTTATTGAACAAACTTTCTTTGTTCCATTGCATATTCTTTGCTCCTTTGTCAAAAATTAGTTGTCCATAAATCTGTGGTATCCCACACTTTTAAATATGTATTCTAGTATTGAAGATGAAGTAAATATATTATGGTGATGAGAGCCAAGTTCTCTCTGTTGGATAAAGAAACTACAAATAAAGGAGTAAGGCTATAACATATTTTGTGGTGCTGCAATCCAGTTGGAGTTAGAGATTCAGTGTAATATTATGCTTCTATGAATCAGTATGAGTATGTGATACTACAAGTTAACATTACATAATTCTATGAATCAGTATGACACAAGGTTCTGTGAATCAGTATGAATTCTTGTGAAGGATAATTCAATAGAAACTCTGGTCTCTAAAGATACCCTAGAGACCTGGACTTTGTGACTCTCCCCAACATAGATTGAACCCCTTATTCCTGATCTCCCCAACATAGATTGAACCCCTTATTCTTTCTGAACAGGGCAGATGGCAGGTTTTATGTAGTCATCTTTGGGTTTTACTTAGTCATCATTTACTTTTACCTAAGCATTGTATTGTTTTTGGTTTTTATTCTCTTTACCTTATTATGAGCAGATACATGCATAATTCTTCCTGTCTTCCTTAATCAGAAACAAAAAACCTGAGCAATGTGAAATTTTCTAGATAGATAGAAATTTACAGTTTTCTTTTAAGAAAGAATTTTACTAATTTTATGCTTTGAATGGTGGCCTTTGAAAACTTCAAAGATTTAGCAAAATTTGTTCATATTATCACTAAGTGCTACTGACAACAATTACCAAGAGCCCAATCACACCACACTCTGAGGAAGTCTGGCTCTGAGGAAGTCTGCACAGTCATGGAATCACGTCCAAAGGGACCTTAACAAATAGGCTATCCTAGAAGAGATAATCTAATTGGCAAGAAATAAACTTTTGGATAAAGAAGATTTGGGCAAGTCAAGATAATGCCTTCTAATAACTCATAGGGTGTCAACGGAGAAAGACTGCATGTACAATGACAGAAGAACCCAGTATAGCAGGCGAAAATGACAGATTATAGCTTAGGGTAATGAGGAATTTTCCCAACTTCCATGTGTCCATTAAAACGTATCACTAGAATATGCACACAGGATCACCATAGGTGTGTTGCACAGCTGAATAATTACATTTAATTTTAGAATTTATCATCTCAAAGATCTCTTCTAGATCTGAAACCACACTGAAGACCAACACTTCCACATTTACAACAAGTCAGTGACAGTATAAACAACTAAACAGGGTTTGGCTAAAAGTTTAAGCTATAGGTTGGGTTGGTGTGGGAGGTCAGTGGTGAATCCAGCTACAAAGGCACCCTCTTTTAGGTGACAACGAAGAAAAACATGATAGCATTGGGGCAAGGGAAAAGGCTATGTTGGACAGTCAGGAGCATATATACATATATTCATAAAGGCACTCCTGGGTATACACAAAAACATAGACTCACATAAGCAGATACATAAACCAGGCCGGACAAGAATAAAAACTGAATTCATGAAGCACATGAAAGGGGCTTATCCATACATAAATTCATGAACCAGAACATACACAAACACGTTGTAAGATGAACACACACTCCAGGACAGGCAGGATTGTGCAGTAAAATTTTCTGTAATCATGAAAATGTTCTGTATTTGTCCTGTCCGATGAGTGGCCACTGGCCAATATGGCAAAAAGCAAGAGAAATGAGCCTAGTGTGACTGAGTAGATAAATTATAAAATTTGTTGACTTTAATTGAATTTAAATTTAAGTAGTCACAGAGACTAGTGGTTACTGTATTCACAACACAGGTTTAGACTTAGATGGTATCCACAATATGTGCCTGTCCTTACAAACATACCATGTTAAAAAATGAACACACTAAACTATAAAAGTACATACAATACACAATACACAGAACACTAAACACACTGACACTATACCTTCACTGTCCCAGAATACACAAATCAACCATCATAAGTCAAAAACATACATACAGTGGTGTTTGACTAAGGCTTAACAGCCTAACCATCTCATGCAAAGAGATGTGTTCTATCTATCTACACACACACAGAGAAAAAAAAAATTTAAAAATATGATGAACATGTGGCACATAATTTATAATTGAAACATAAAATACTTTTTATTCCTTCATTGTAAATTCCATCTACACAATTATTCTTAACTAATGCTCAGTGATTCTGGCTGCTCTTGCATCCCCATCTGTGCAGTTCCATTATGACTTGGTAACACCAGAGTATGATTAACACTTGATTATTAGATTTAGCAAATTCGCTGCCCCAGTGACGAAAGAGCACAGTTAGAACTTAAGACTTGGTTGATAACTTTGTTACTAAGAAATAAACGAATGAAACTGTGAGGAAGTATGGTAGAGCTACACTCATTTTACAAATGACTCGGGCCTGTATTTGGGGAAGAGATAATTTCAAATTGGGAACAATTTCCTTTTGATTTTGTATTACACAGAAAGCACACACACACCACAGCTAGTTTTAACCACGACATCATGTAACCCGCTGGAGCCAGCAATCCCTGACCTGCCCTTTGAGATGGGGTACAATGCAAGAGATCAGGGATGCTGCTGATGCTCCACAGAGCGTAATTTACTGGGTAGGGTCTCCGGAGTGCAAGAAATCCTACAGATAAGTAACAGGCACAGAGCAGCACACCTGAGGGGCCAAACACTCCACGTGCCATTACCTCCATAACGATATAACCGACAAGCGAGCCAGCATGCGAGGCCCCAACCGAACCAAAGGACAGTTGGGATCCCAAGGTCAGTGATTGGGGCGCATGCGCACGCAGACATTGAACAGCCGCAACGGACGCTGGGAGCTGTTGGGTGATGACGTTTACACGCTCGAGAGCTCCGCCCTTGCTGGGCGAGCACGTGCTTGCGGGGCGGGGCCGAGGGGAACTGTCCCAGGTGGACCTGGCAGCGGAGGAAAGCCAGGGAGTCGGGTTCACCCTGGCAGCTAGCTCCTCAGGCGCCAGCGCCACTTCTCTCCAGAACTTGCCCGCTCTTGTTCCTTAGAACGAGCGCGAGGGGAAGGAGCACTCGCGATTTTAAATTACAAGCGTGCAATTCAGGCACTTAGATATGACACTTGCGAAATGGTTCTGGAGAGCTTTAGCTAAAGCACAAACTGGGGCATTTGCGTTCAAACCCTTCTGCACTGCATTTCCTTGATTCTTGTTCATGTCTTTCAAAACAGCGTGTGCTTTTCCCGGCCAATTCTGAAGGTTCCATAAAAGAACAATTCTAGCAGAGAATTGTAGACCTGGCAACAAATCTAAGAGGTGCTTTGCGTTGACTGCCTTTCCAGAGATTTTCCAAACGCACTTACTGCACTAGACAACCTTTCTGACGACATTTATTGAATGCTTGGAGTTTGTCCATAGATGTTGATTCACAGATCTTTCCTATAGAAGATTTTGAACTATGAGTTTTAATCTGCGCCAATTTCAGTTGACCTGGCAGGGGATATGGGCACAATTTCAGCAACCCAGCCCTCCTTTTTTTTTT
>JAGFMF010011572.1:0-58158 GCA_019455555.1 Galemys pyrenaicus
CTGGCTTTTCTCTTTGCTTTTTTGGCTTTCCCTGTTATGTGTATCTGGACACTATGAGTCTAGCGTCTTCACTCTGCCGCCATCTTGCCGGTCCCCTCCATATACAACTTTAAATTATAACAGAAAATTGTGTTTGAAAATAATTTGGGCCTTATATTTATTTAATTTGAAAATTAAACATAAAATGTTATTTAAGAAATCACTCCTTTGATAAATGATACACAAAATTTCTTCATCCTATTACCTTAATTTCTTCACTTGTGTTTTTTTTTTTAATTAACCCAGGATCTTTGACTACTTTATTATTTTTTTTAATGCACACTACATTGTCATGCAAGAATTACTTATGCACCTTTTTATATCCACATTTAAAAATGACTTAGTCTATACTGTTTAATAATTTAGTGTCTATAGCGCTGAACCAGGACTTCCCCTTACTTTTCTATTGGTTGGTCATAATACTTATTTATATACATGCACATTTATTTGCTTGGTTTTTTTCTCTCTCTCAAGAATTACCACCACCAATATATTCAATGTCCATTGTCTGTTTTATTTTGATGGTCCTTTTACCCTTTTTCTCTTTTTCCTTTATTTTCTGATGGAGAATCTAAACTTTTCTCCCTGTACAGATTCATTTTTTAATTTGTTAATTTTCATTTTGTGCTTCTAATAAAGCATTCAATTTTTTAAGTAAATGTTACTTTTCTTAAAATCTTTCTTTATCCACATAATTCTCTTGTATAACTTTTTCTCTTTCTTTTCTGCCTTTTAATCATGGTTTTTCTGTTTTTGCTTACATTTTATCATTGCTTCATAGACCATATGTTTCATTGACCTTTATTGTAACTAAAAATATGTCCTTTTCTTTCCTTTCAGGTATTATATTTATCTCCTTTTGGGTCACAAAAATATTTTGTAGCCTAGGGTTTTATTTTTGATTTTAGGTTCCAAGCACATTATTTTTCATTTAAGGAAGATCTGTTCTCACTTATTTTGTGCTATAAAGATACATTCTCCTGGACTTCTTCAGATGATAATAGAACTTTCTTTATAGATACTAAACCAGAAGATGATTGATAGATTCATTAAGAAAAAAATTCTATTTAATCTTCTTTTATTCCTTTTCTAATTAAGTTCATCTTTTTATGTAGATCTGAGTTACTGATCTACATCATTCTTTTCCTGTTTTTGAAGATGTTATTTTTACATTTATTGCAAGGCAGTTCTCCTGGTGACAAATTCCCTTAATTTTTGCACCTCTGAGAAAGTTTTTACTCTTCTCCTTCTTTTTAATGATAATTTTACTGAATGCAGATTCTTAGTTTGTCTTTTTTTTTAATCTAAATATTTCAATCTACTCTCTTCTTGGTTGTATAGATTTGGAAACAAAGTCAACTATACTACTTAGCTATGCTTCTTTGTAAATAATTCTTTTATCATGAGTTCATTTCAAAATTTCTCTTTGTCTTTTAAATTCTTCATTTTGATATAACTAGCTATAGGGTGTTTTTTTTGTTTGCTTGGTTTTTGTTTTTAAGTATTATCCTGTTTAAAGTTCTCTTAGCTTCCTTGATATTATGGCTTGTTTTCTATCATTAGTTTTGGGGAATCTTAGTTATACTTGCTTCCAAATGTTATTTCTGCTCCTTTCCTTATTATTCTATGGCGTTCCCATTACGCAAATGTTTTATGTTTTGCAGTTTTCCCATAGTTCTTGGATATTCTCAGATTTTCTTCTACTAACTTTTATCTTTGTTTACTGGTCTTTGAAATTTCTATCAACATAACCCCAAACTCACTGATACTTATTTTGAGCTGTGTTTAGTCTAGTAATAATTCCATCAAAAGCATTCTTTGTTTCTTTTGCAGTGTTTTGATTTTTAGTATTTTCTTTTTATCCTTTCCAACAGTTTCCATCTGTCTGTTTTCATTACACATGTGTTCCTGCATGCTGCTGTCCACTTTTTCATTAGAGAGCTTAGCATAGTTACTTTAAGTTTCTGGTCTAATAATTTCAACAATTCTATATAATATTTTCATCAGGTTTCCATGTTTGACCTGTCTCTTTAAACTGTATGCTTTGTAATTTTTTGGTAAAACCTGGGGGCATAATTCATAAGGTAAAATGATTCAAGGAAAATAAGTCTTTAGTGTGAAGTGTTAACTTTATCTGAGTAGGGATTTGACTGTTTTTACAGTTGCTGTGGCTATAGATATCAGAGGCTAAAATTTCCTCCAGTGACCTTGTTTTTGTCTTCCTTATTGTCTTTGGGGTTTCCTAGAGACTTGTTCTTAAATAATGTCTTAAATCTTCTTTCATTTATTTCTCTTTTTAATGAGAGGTAAGGGCAAGGGAAGAAAAGCACATGTAAACTTATAGCTAACTTCATCCTTTTGGTGAATTTGTACTGTTAGACTGTGGCCTTCACAAATGTTTGTCTGTCCCCTGTCTCCTTCTTTGTGACAGGAAGGCAAGAGTGAGTCTGGAGTTGAGTATTTCCTTTACTCCATATGGAAAACTAGTAAGCCGAGATAGGTATTTTTCTCCAACCCTATATACAAAGCTAGAGAAGACTGAAGGTGGACATTTCCCTACCTCAGGATTGATCAGTCTTGGGTAAAACTCCAGTCATTTAGGTTCTGATGAAATAGTTTCACTTGGGGGAAGGTCTTGTTAAAAAAAGAAAAATAACAGAATTCTCTAGGAGTATTTAAAATAAATAATATTCTCTTCCCCATGCCAAAGCAGGAAAAAATTTTTCTTTTATCTCCAATGCAAGAAGTTGGTAGATGGGAGCACGAGGGACGGAGGTGATGGTGCACTGGTGAGATGGTGATGGGGAATACATGGGGATTACAATTAATGGCAAGTATATGTAAATTTTAAAATATTTTAATTAAAAAAAAAAAGAAGTTGGTAGGACTACTGGAGATAACACTCAAAAATGTGTACGGATTTTCCCCCCAAACTAGATACCCCTGAGCAGTTTTAAACTCTCAAACTTGCTCTCATGTAGTCTGCACCAATTTGCCAAGTACCATTTTGGATTTACTAACCTGGTACTAGTTCCAATGGAAGTAACTGCTCTTGTTAGTTATGAGTCTTTGTGTCTGCCTGTTCATCTCTCCAGTTTTAAAGCAGCAATTTGCCCTCTGATTTCAATGAAAAACCACTCAAGGACAACTATCTCACTTGAATCATTTTTGGTTTTTGGTATTCTTTGCATGTGGCTTAGCATTTTAGTTAATCTATTTATGAGCAAAATTTAATCTCAATTTGATGGTAAATTGGGTACTTCCTTCAGGTCCACTTGGGAACATTCCAAATTACAGCATATGGGTAGTAGTCTGCAAGGATTTCCTCTAATTATTTTCTGTAATTGTACTACTTTCTTAGTTAAGAATCTGTAAGTTAACCTTCATATTTTCTCAATATCACATTAGATAGCATCAAAGCTATTCCATTTTGTCCCATTTAATTATCACCCTGAGTTTTCATTATTAAAAAACCCATCCTAACAATACAGTTTAATCTATATATTGATATCTATGTCTTTATACCTGTATATCTATATGCATATACACATATACATATATGTCCATAAATATCAGTTACACAATGGAAAGGGGGGTGTGGCAGGGAAAACACTGATGTTAAATCAGCAATCTTTTCTTGATGTCTTCAACTTTTTCATACAGGATTAAGTAGGAAAAATTCTCAGAATACCTTTAGGAAATTAGTGATACAGAATAGGGACTCCTAATTTGGGCAGCATTTTCTAGAGGACAACCTAGTCCAATTAGGTCAGACCTTAGGGAAAACCATAGAAAGAAGCACATTTTGAGGTATGATGCCTCTGCTAGGGTACTGAACAAAAAGCAATGCCAAGCAGATCTTTACTTGATCTTTAAGGGCACTCATCCATAACATAATATGGTGTGCCTACTTGGAAATATATCAAATGCTTCATGGAGAGGGTATTTTCAGATGATTTGTATTTTTTTTTACTCATGGGAAGGATTGCTCAGGCCACGTGGGTTGAAGTAATAATCTTGTTTACAAAAGAAGAAAAAAAATTTCTTGGTATATGATCGTATACAATACACTCAAACCTAAGAATAAAGGAGGAATCACACAGACTCTGGAGGCAAGCCTGTATTCACTTTTATTGCCATAATCTCCCCAAAGGCTCAAAACTAGCAGCATAGCAGGTTGCAAACAGATTCTTGTCATCTGGTGTGAACACAGGGCCATAAGCATAAATGGTGTAACATGTTTTCAAACAGGTTGAAGTAGTGCTTAACAGACATTTGTTAGCAGTTCAAGCTCTTAAACACTAAAAAAAGGAGAGAGTTATGGGCAAGACTATAGTTGAGCACTGTAGTCCATATTATGATTTTATTGGACTGAAGATTTTAGCTGTACACATTTGGTTTGATTACATAAATATTTGCTGTTATTTGGGCTATACCCAAATTTGCTGTTTATTACTTTTTATTAAATATTATAACTAGTGGGTCTGGCTGAACATTAGGTGGTAGTAGATGGTCTCAATGTTTACTGATCCCTTGGAATAAAATAATTTATGGTATAGAGTATAAAGAATATAAAGTCTTAGTAATTATTAGAGTCAAGTAATTAAGACAAGTAATTTATGGGAAACAAAGACATATTTGCCTGAGAAAGAAGTTCTATTGGTCTATCACTGTAAGACTGATTAGTTGAATCTCATAATCCCATTTGAAATTAAGAAGTCAAACAGGTTTTAATTTTTTCAATCTTAATCATTTGTTAAAAATACTTGGTGGGGCCTTCTTGGTGCAATAGGTTAAGATGCAGCACTATGAAGTTATCTACAGCCACTGCAGCACAGTTCAATACCCAGCCAAGGAGCACATGGCACAGCATACCTCTCCTGTTACACCCGCTGTTCCCCTCATTGGTGTGTTTCAGTGGATCTGTTGTTCTGAACAGCAGTTCTGAACCACTCTGTCTCTGGTGAATTCTCTCACTCCCTGCACCTCTGGCTTGCAACCCATCTCTTGTATGCATAATAAATACATTTTATTTATTAAAATATTAATTAACTAATTAGTAGAAGCAATATTGCTTCTATGAAAATTAGGGATACTTAAATCCTTTCCAGACCAATTGCAACAGCATATCCATCTAAGAATTAATAAATGTGTGTCACTTTCTTTCTTCTCTGTCCTTTTCAAAGACATCCTGTAAGTCCTCAGTGGATGAATGCCAAACAAGTTTTAGTAATACCAAACTTCTACTTCATAAAATGTTGATGTATATGTATTGAACCACTAGGAAAGGAAACATCTGAGTTACTGAAGGAGATGAGGTGCATTTCTATAGATACTAGTACAAAACAATTCTTCTCCTATGTAGTAATATTGGGGACCTGGAAAAGAGTCATGTGGCCTCAATGCAATATGATCTCTAATTTCAGAGACATGGAGTTATGAAATGGAAAGATATAGGGAAATAGTCAATAAAAAATTGTCATCAGTGTCTCTGTTTTATAAAATGGTTTACTAATGTTCTTTCTCCTTGTGGTCTTATTAAGCAAATAAAACTTTAGAAAACTATGTCAATCATCTCCCCTCCCATTGTATTATTCTATGCTGTTTGTATCACCTGTGAATAGTTTGCATTACCAGTGTGTTGATAAAATTGAATAGTGTTATTAAACTAAAGCTCAGAAGTGGACATAGAAATATAGCTTATTGGTGCCTCAAATTCAAACATCTAAGGAAAACTTAAACAGTCTATCAGATTTGAATGCCAACTTATATTCTAAATAGAATAAAAAAGTCCTTTCTGATCATGTCATCTTTATCCTATCTATGAAAACAGTACACTGACTAGGAGACACTGACTGGGAGACCCTAGAATTTTTATTCAGTAATTTGTTCACATGAAAGCAACATAGGTGTACACATTATAGTCTACATTTGATATGGTTACACACCAAGCTCTACTTTAACCATCTTTCATATTTCCCTTCAAATGCACTTATATTTCAAACAGTTTGTACAAAATTTAAGATTTTATTAAATATAAAAGCCATATCAATACTTGTTTCTAAGCGTTGCATTGTTTAGCTGTATTCCTTTTTCTCTCATTTGAATACCAAAGCAAAAGATTGGTGCTACTTTCCAATGACAATTATAAACATGTAGCTCTTCTGCATATAACCCCAATTTTATCACTCAAAGGGGTACTTGGAGAGTAAAACAGGTGTTAGTCCCATTTTAAAGATAAACTAAGATTTAGGTGACTTGGAAGATTTGCCTAAAATCACTATAAATAATAAAAACCTGTGAAAACCAAGTGTTGCAAGGCTGAGACTAGGCCATTAGAGTAGCAGGGGGTATTAGAAATTTTAAGTTTCAAGTTCTAAAGAGGTTTTACAGGCAGTTAGCAGGTCTTGGACATTTAATATGAATGAACTGGAAGGATCACAGAGCACTGATCAGAGAAGTTACAGGATTATACATTTTTAAAGGATTGTTCTGGCTACTTTTATAAGAATAGAATGTAAAGAGTGAAAAATGGAAGTAAGGAATCCTATTAGGCAATCACTGCAATAATCCAGAGGAGAGATGATGGGAGTTCGGGTAAGGGAAGTAAGCAGTGAAGACTTTAAGTGATCCGGCTCTGAATGTATTTTGAACATCAGTAGAATTTTCTGATTATCCTTGGATATTATATTAAAAAGTAGTAAAGGTTAACAGTTTTTGTATGTAAGATGCTCAAAATATGTATTTGTATTGAGTGAAATGGGGGCTAACTCTGGTAGAGAAATTTTAGAGAGAAGATTAGAATCTCAGTTAGGCATAATACTTTGAAATAATTTTAGACATTTAAATCAGGATGATAAGTCGATGGTTGTCTATGTAAACCTGGAGTTCAGAGGAGAGGACCAAGTGAAAATACAAATTTAAGCATGACATCAGCTTTATTCTCTCTCTGCAGGACTTCCTCAGTTCTTCAATTCACAAGTGGAACTATGCACTTTTTCTATTTAAAAGGCAGCCAGGACAGAATAAAATTTTTTGGTCCCAATTCCAACTTAGTGAATGGAAAACCTATTAGCCCTTCATTGGTCAGGAATCTACACTGTGACCAACCAGCTACCATCAGGGAATCAAACTGTGAGGCAGAAATAGCATTTAGCCTGCAGGGGTGGTGAGTAGTTCCTGGACAAGTGTGTAATAGACCACCCTGTAGGTGACCACAATAAAAAATTAAGAGTGTTTTATAGGTGAGAGCTAAATATATTTCTGTGTTAATAGAAACATGAATACAGCTAATTTTGATATGGTAGAGAAAAATAGCTATTATAAGGCTATAACAGAGTACTGACCACATATTAACCCTTGATTTAAGATAAATCAAGAGTACAAGAAAAATTGTACTGAAAATAATCTAATTGCTTATTACTAATATCAGCACAGGTAAAACAAAGTCTGGATTAAAGGTGCTATGTTTTATTCAAATTTGAGAGCCAAATTCAGACTTGATCTGTGATAATACTGAGACTCATTAATGGCTGCTATATTAAAATTTGATAGCTAAATAATGAGTCTCAATATTATCACCAGATCATTAAATTCTCAATAGCTTTTATTTAAAAATTCATTTCTGTTATATTTATAAAAATTGTAATTTTGCTTACTTCATCCAAACTATTGTTTTTTACTGATTGTGATTTATGGGAACGCTGCATTTAACATATATTTTCAAAGTGAGAAAAAAATCTATTCAATTTTGTTAAAAGGATGAATAGTCATTCCATGCTAATTATGACCAAGACTGATTATTATCATTGCATGAACCTAACAAATAATTTTGGAGGTCAAACTATCAGAGAGAGTTGATGAATGAAATCAACTGATAGCATTGGGTGGTATTGGTAAATCATCAAAGTTCTATTTGGTGTAGCAATACGATTTATGTTAAAATTGCTATTTAAAATGATAGTATACTTTATTAGAAAAGACGTTAGAAACAATGTGTTGTTAATTAAGACTCTCTGTCGCTTTCTCAAAGTAAAAATAAAGATTTATCTATAACATCTATAGTTTGACCCCAATATGCATTTGTGCTAACAGTGTACATTCCCTTCTACTACCCAGTTCTCTAAGGTGAAACCTAATAGGAAATCTGTATTTTTAACAAATTTTCTTCAAAGTGACTCTTATGTGTTCTATAGTTTAAAATATAATTTGCTGAGAGTCAATATAACAGAATTTACAAATTTATGTGTTCTATAGTTTAAAATATAATTTGCTGAGAGTCAATATAACAGAATTTACAAATTTAACTCAAGCCAAAAATAAAAAAAAAGCCAAAAGGAAAATGACATGACAGGTTGTGTTTCACAACCTTAAATGTTAGTGGGAAAGAAGGGCATGCCTATGAGAGGAGTGGGCAAAAAGCCAAGCTCATTAAAATTCTAGCTGGATCCATGCCTGATTTCTCAGTGACCTGGTCATATTTTAAGCAATTCATCAATCAAGAATAAATATTTAGTGAGAATGTGCAGCATGCTCAAGGTGTGGTGTGACTTCTTCTAGTCCCTGGACATATGGACATATGTTATATTTGCATGATTGATTGTGCATGATATCTCAGTATTTCTCCACTCTCTTGGCAGGACAAAAGCACTGCTACACCCAAATTGCCCTCTACAGGCTACTTATGAAGGGGAGGGGGATAAAACCCAAATGAAATAAATGAGTCAAGTTTATACACTAGGCAAATCCAATAGGACCATGTTGAATACAGCTGAGGTTCCAAATTAGTTCTGGGATGAACACTGAGAGCCTAGGCTTTGCCAACATTTTCTGAGTATTTTTTTTTTTTATCACATAGTTGTATATTTGAAAATATATTGATTTTTAAGAAATGTTTACTCTATGGATTAAGTGAAGTTTATAAAGGATTTAAAATCAAATGATCTGTGTTCAATTTGACTGTTTTTCTCTAAAATGTCATATTTAAAATGTGGATAAAAAGACCTTCCTGGTGGCTCAAGGGGTTAAGAACCACACTATGAGGCATCCACAGCCATAGCAGCACGAGTTTGATTCCTCGTGTCAGGGAGGTGACCCACATGGTGCAGCAGACCTCTCCTGTCTCAGCCACTGCTCCTCTCAGCAGTGTATTTTGTTCAATCTGCCTATTTTCTTCCCCACTCTGTGTCTGGTGAATCCTCTCACTCCCCATACCTCTGGCCTGTACCCCAGTTCTTATTTACATACATACATACATAAATCATTTTAAAAAGTATGGATAAAATGGGTTCCTTATAGGAATGCTGGGACAATAAAGGGCAGATATGTTACTGAATAAAATAGTAAAAATATCTTAACAACATAAAACTTTATACAAGTGCTATTTAAAATAATCAACTATTCATTTCAGGTTGACCCATGACAAAAATGAAGTATAACACTTGTCACTTGCATTAGGGTTTTGATATCATGCCCTGTGAAAAACCACAGAAAGTCAGAAACTGGCAGATTTTTTGGATCATATGTAGGAATTTTCCTAGGACAGTCATAGGGCTAAGATTCAATTAAGATAGAAAACACCCAGAAAAAAACAAACACAGGCAAGTGTGATTCTAGAAGTATCTTGTGGCGTTTCACCACCCTTGGCTACAATATGCCCATGACCATTCATTATAGTGATTTCATCTGTCATTCTCTTTATTTTTTTATTATTTACTACCAGGTACTAGACTCAGTGATTTATCTGCAATAGTTAAGTTAAATCTTTTCAGCAACAATATGAGAAACAGACTGAACTAGTCCCATTTTTCCTGTAAATAGAAAGTGAACTCCAGTGACAAGAAGAAAGTGACCTTAGGTTACACAGAAAGGAAAACAATCTGGATTTAAAACAAGACCATCTCTCTATGGCAGAACTCACACTGTGAAGTACCGCATTACAATTTCTCCCAGGGTTTTTAATTATTTTGAATGACATATTAAAAGATGTGTTAATTATGCTCTTTGTTTACATTTTCATAAGTGTCATGTATTTTTAATTTTTTCCTGTTGAAATATTTTAACAATTTAAATTGAATTCCTTTCATAATTGAATTTAAGATATAGCATTGGTCCTCAGAAATAATTCATTCTACCTTTAATAATGAATACATAAATGATAAGCTTTATAGTTAATAATATCGATATTCTAACATTTAGGAAAAATTTTCAGCATTGTTTTTGCATCTACTTATAGGCTTAAAAACTCTATAGAGTTTAAACTCTCCTCTGAGTCTTACTTCTGTGCCCCAAAATAGTCATATAGAAAGATACATTTAAAATTGTTACTTATTTGGTAAGTTAAGGGAAACATTTAACCAAGATAAGAAAGGGGCCAAGCAGTGACTGCCAAGTGAACAATTGGGTGAGCTTTGCCTGTCACCATGGAAAACTCTAAGGACCTAGTAGGCAACACTGTTCTAGTGAGCAGGCATATTTAGCCTGGCTCAGTTTCAGTCATTCCCTACCCCCTGCCCCTACCTAGTGGGTCTGATGGCTAAATATAACCCAGTATGCTAGGAAAAACTGTTATCACTATCTAAATAAATCATGGCATATATTACAAAATTATTTTATAGTGGTGTTGACTTAAATCCTGGTTTGTCATTTATTTATTGAATAATCTTGAGAAAAATCTTAAATTATTTATACCTGTTTCCTCATGAGTAAAATGGGGGACTCATCATAGTGTCTTCTTCATTAAGTTATTTCAGATAAGCAGCTTAGTTGATGCATGCAAATTATATAAATGAGCAGAAAGATGTGTGGTCCAAAGTAAGCACTCAATAATTGTCAGCTATTGTTTATTACTTATTTTTGCCTATTTTAGTTTAGAACATTTTGTATGAAAACATGAGGTTGGCAGAATGTTTGGCACAAAGATGATTCTCAGCAAATGACATTGAATTAAATGATATCTTTAATTTTTTTCCTGTGAAATGACATAACTTTCTAGAAATATTATAGTTTTTATATCATAAGAAAACTTTGTAGTCCTTACTGGGTACTGCTAGAACTATTTCCTTTTTAAAATCAAAGCCAAAACTGACTATTACATATTTTCAGGGAGACACCACATTTGATGGTCTCCAAGAGACATGAATCTTTAGATTTCCAATAAAAAAACCCTGATGAGAAGGAGAGATTTGGCTCTGGACTGCTCTCTTCTAAAAGAATTCTAAGCTACTTGTCTGACAAATCATTACTAATGGAAGTGCTTGGGTAAGACATGACTTGTTGTCAATAATAGGACTGTCCTTCAAAGCAGGTTTTGTAGATTTTAAAACACCAAATCAAGGTTCAAGGAAAACTGTTATCAATTGCATTCTCTCTCTCTCTGTATCCTCCTACATTACTGTATTAAAGGAATGAAGATAAGATCTCTAAGAACTAAAACCACAGGCAAGCTTGGCCTTCAACCATCTACTGTAAATTTCCAGAAGTTTAGTCCAAAGGGATATATTTGGAGTGGTCCCTACTTCATACTCCAAACTTGAGAAATGCATTAAGCACTTTTCTTTGTTATATAAATATCCTCCCCCTATACCTGAAAGTGACAGCTTGAGTTTACTTGAATCCACCAGCTCCTTTCTAAGTGATAAGGAACAGTGCAAGGCTTGCATATGTTCAGTACCATTCACTAGATCTGTGAACACTGACAGGCTCCCCAGCCCCCTCCTTCCCCTCTGTTGCCAGCAGAATTGCTACTGCCAGTGTCTGTTGCTGATTCACAAGTCTTCTTTGTGCTCATTCTTTTTTCAGAAAGACATTATATTTCATGAAAGAATTCTGTTCTGGCATCCAGGAACAAGAGGAAGAAAATATAATGTTCTAGCTTTATTAGAAATAAACTAATAAGGATGGAGATGTAGTGGTGGTGGAAGAAATCATTTTCTAGCCCAGGACTGTGAGTTATGCAACTTATGCTGCTATCAAATTTGCATTACCTTGGGCCAAGGCAAGACCCTCATCTATTATGCTAAGACATTAGATAAGGTAACTCATTAAGTATTTTCCCATTCAAAAATAACATTAATTTAGAACTAAAAACAAAATTTGATGTTTTCAGTGAAAGGGAGTTTGATGTGTCTAGAACCATGCATGGCATTTACTACACAGACCAGCATATGAGAAATATAGTCAAATGACTTTATTTTACTAAGAAGACAACTAAAATCCATAAAGGTTAAGCAGGATAGATTCCACAGTAGATCATAGATTATCTCATTTCCAGTCTTTATGAATTGTTCTTCCCATAAAATTTCATCAACATTTTCATTGGATTCTGTGTAGTCATCAGCCAATAGTTTCTGTATGGGATAATTTAAGATTTAATAAAGAGCTTTCAGAAGTCACTGAAATCAGTTTGTATTGATTTTGTTTGTGAAATTCATCCTTTATTCAGGTCTTAAATATCCAACCCAACTGTTGTAGGCTTACTTTGTATAGGAAAGTCTATGTGAGAGATGATAAAGAGGAGATACAAGTTACAAATAAAATTTGTGTCTCTTGAAATGAATTCTGGATAAATTTTATCCCAAAACAGCATTTTACATGAGATAGGTAGCTGAGAATTTTGGGAGAAATTTCCCGTACTTTTGTTTCTCCAACTTAAGAAATATATTTATTACATAGACATTCTATATAATTTATTCCATACTTATTCACTTGCACAATTTAATTCTCAGGGTTTTTTCTCTAATGTCTCACATTTACGAAATGTAGAATGACAGTTTCCTTCTGAACTCCTATCCTGGTTTCTGGCTGAATTAAAATCCCTCATAAGATTGGAATCACTGGAGGGCATTCACAGTGGATTCAGGGAAATCATTAATGTCTTTGTTCACATTTTTCCATTATAGGTTATGAAACCAGGAGAAACAGATCTGTATGATATGTACCCTGTTTAGAACTATAGAGCATTAATATGCAGGTCATTTTATCTTTAGTTGTGTATATATGAACAATGAAAAAGATACATAATTGAAACAGAAAGAAAAAAGAGGGAAGAAATAGGCATAAAAATATCAGAACAAATGGTGAGAAACTCTCATATTTGATAAAAGACATGTCTGCACATCAAAGCAGTCAACAAGATTCCAAGCAGAATAAACTCAAAAAGTGCACACTATTACACGTTAAAAACTGCTAAAAATTAAAAACAAAGAGTAACTATAGAAAGCAGCAAGAGAGAAAAGACTAAGATTTTTATTCCTAGAAAAAGTATCTTCACAAAACAAGAGGATATTAAGATTTTCCAAAAGCCAAGAATTAGGTTGGAATCCAATTTTACACCATATACTGAAAAAATAAAAATAAAAAAAAACAAAGTTGATTAAATACCTTTATGTAAAGCTAAAAACTCCCCAAAAAAAAAAGAAGAAAATTTAAAGGAAAATCTTTATATACTTAGATTCAACAATGGATTCTTTTATATGACACTAAAATATGAGCAACAAAAGAGATAATTTGAACTTTATCAAAATTAAATCCTCACTGTGCATCAAAACACATGCATAAGGAAGAAAAAAGTATAATATACAGAAGGGGAGAAGATATTTGCAACTCATATCCCTAGTGGGTTTGGTATCTGGAATATATAAAGAGTTCTTATAACTCAACAACAAGAGACAATTCAGTTAAAAAGTGGACAAGTATATTTACACAAAGAAGATATCACTTCACATCCACTAGGATAACAATAAAACTTAATTGAAAATATCTGTTCATGAGTAAATAGATACCAAAATAATGTAAAAACACTTATTTGAAGGGGTATATGGACTCTTATATAAGTTCATTGCAGCATTATTTACAAGAACCAATTTATGGAAACAATCTAAGTCCCTAATGGCAGATGAGTGTATTAAGAAGAGGTGGTTTATTTACACAATGGACCACTACTCAGCTATATAAATGATGGGCTTTTGACACCTGCATCGACATGGATGGAACTGGAGAAGATTATGCTAAGCAAAATAAGCCAGAAAAAGAACAACTAATACTGGATGATTTCATTCACATGTGGAATAAAGATAAACAAAACAAAGAGTCAAACAAAACAAAACAAAACCATAGAAATCTGACTGTAAATTGAGAATAGCAGAGGGTTAAGGGAAAGATGGAGAGCAGAGGGAAGCCATCCCAAGACTGGGGTAGAGGACTATGGATACCTTGATGATGTGTAACGTGCATCTCGCAGAGTTGTAAACTTATACCTGTGAATTATATACCAAGTTGTAAACCAATGCCATCTTAAAGAAAATTATTAAAAATCAATAAAGTGAGGGGCCTCCCTGGGGGCCCAAGGTGTTAATGTGCAGCACTATGAAGCTATCCCCAGCCACTGCAGCACAAATTTGATCCCCAACCAAGGGAGGTGGCCTACATGGCTTATGACTCCTGTCTCACCTGCTGCTCCCCTCAGCAGAGTATTTCAGTAGATCTGCCTGTTCTGCTACCCACTCTGTCTCTGGTGAATCCTCTCACCCTCCATCCCGTGCCTCTGGCCTGTATCCCAGCTTTTGTATGCCTAAATAAATACATCTTTAAAAATAAATAAAAAAATTATCTTGACCGTTAATTTATTGTCAAGAAATTAGTATACACTTAAAAATATTTGTCAACTAAATGACTATATCTGTTGATCATAAAAGAATATTATGATTAAACACCAATATAGATATTGTTTTTACTCAGGAAACTTTGGGTGATTTTTGCTATTGTTTTAGCTTATTGACACACTTCTGAGATTTAAGTTTTTAAAATAAAAGTAATTTTTAAATGAAGTCTATTTAATAACAACCTAAGTATTGTAAATGTCATAAGACTTTTTTTTTTAATTATGGAATCTACAGAATTGATTCTCCTCTTATACCAGTCAAAAAGTCAGGTAGATCCATGTAAATAAATTATCAATGCACACAACAAGCTAGGGCCTCCCTGGGTGGTCTAAGAGTTAAGTCTCAGAACTATCACCACTATGGCCTGAGTTGATCTCTGGCCAGGCAACTAGCCCACATATGGCACAAGAGACCTCTCCTGTCTTACCCACTGTTCCCCTCAACAGTGTATTTCAGTAGATCAGCCTGTTCTGCTTCCCACTCTCTCTCAGTTGAATCCCCTCATTGCTCCCCCTGCACCTTTGGCTTGCACCCCAGTTCTTCTAAGCAATAATAAATAAGATCTTTGAAAAAACCCAAGCTAGTCACCTTTCCTTACAGGAAGTCATAGGAAATTATTTTCTTAAGATACTACTAAAAATGTAGCAGGCATTTTTTTTTAAATAATGAAAATAATGTTGTGATGAATAGTAAACATTTTTTAGTAAAGAGATTCCTGATGTAAAAATAATAACATAAAAATTGGATGTCCATGACATCATTGTAGATACAAATCATTAAAAATATACAAGATGAAAAACAAGGTCAATAGAACTTAGCATACATTTTTTAGAGCTCCAAACAGGCACACTAATAGGCTATTCCATAAAGTACAAAGTCTTTCAGAGGTGGCTGTTTAATGAACAATTATAGCACCACAGATTTTAGAGAAAGAATTGAAGGCAGCACAGTGTTTTGGAACTCATAATGAGTCTGGATATAATAAAATCTACTTCAATAATGAGATGACAATAGACCTGAAACAAGGATCCCTGAAGCAGTGATGAGTTAACCTTTAAAACTCATTGTGAGATCCAGTTAAGAGAAAGAGGTGAAAGCTCAGATTTTTAAATCTCATTAATTGGAAACTTCTACTGCATACACTAAAAATTAGTTTCCTTTAAACGGAAGGTCTCAACTATGTGGGAATAAAAATCATTTTCACCAAAATGGTATTTGGAACCAAACTATGGAATCTGAATTAAGGAGGAAAGAACCTTAAACATTTATGGTCACTGGGAAAACAAAGAATAAAGTAACAGTTTGAATCATTTTCATTTATCAGAATTGAGTTTTCAGCTTTAATAGGTAACTGTTATAAAGAGTTTCAGTTAACGATTAACGATTCAGTTAATTCAGTTTCAATTAACGATGGATTTGGATTTCCAATTAAAATTTTAAAGTGAGGGAAAATAATGGGAACTTCCAGTTCATGAAGAAAAATCCAAATCTATGTGTCTAATATGACATTATCTTGACACATCGCCAACAACATGATGAATTACATAAGGAAAATCCAAAATATCCCTGAAAGTTTTAAATCATAAGCAACAGGGAAAACCTGGAATTTATTGAAAGGATATTAAGTCACACACAGACCTACCAGGTAGCCTTGAGATATTGAGAAACAGTTGGAATCAAGGGCAACTCTCCACTTTGAGATCGATCCTCCCACGCTGTCATTGAACCTGGGTAGCCCAGCTTGCTGCACAGATGGGATGTATCAGATACAAGATGCCACATGGATACTGTTGCCTCTGGAAATTTGATTTTGTTGCCTGCTACTGTGAATGTTTGATTCACAGAAGCAGGGGTAATATTGAAAATATTTTGTAGGGGGCACAAGGGGTTAAACACTCCACTATCAAGCGTTTGTAGCCACTGCAGCACGAGTTCGATCCCTGCCGCCAGCCAGGGAGGGGACCCACATGGCGCAGCAGACCTCTTCTGTCTCGCCCACTGCTCCCCTCAGCAGTGTCTTTCAGTCCATCTACCTGCTCTGCTTCCCACTCTGTCTCGTGACTTCTCTTACCCTCTCCCCACACACCTCTGGCCTGTACCCCAGTTCTTGTATGCATAAACAAATAAACCTTTCAAAAGAATTTAAAAAAGTATTTAGCAACCAATATTATAGTCACTGATCTGTCAGGGCAGATTTAGGTTTCCATGCTAGAACAGGGACTTGGGAACCTGGCATCCACCCTTAAGGTGGCAGGTATTAAGGAGATTCAGAAAAATCACTGGGGCCTCAAGCACAAGATTGGGAGCTGGAGGCAACTGTGTTTCAATGAACATTTTAGTAACATTTCAGTGTTGTAAGGACTGGCACAGGTTAGGTATAATAACTGAATACCAGTCCGTCATAAAAGAAAGTAGTAGTAATAAGGGTGCTGAAGGTGGTGATGGGAGTTGTGATAAAACAGTCCCTGAGTAATCATCCAACACATAAAAAGACTTACAATATGAGAAGTTAAGGGGAAAAAAATTACCCCATCCATAATGGGAGGAGGGTAAAAAAAATGGAAAATCATAAATTAAATGCAAATGATGTTCTTAAAATTTCAAAGCACTGCATTTGTTCAATAGCTTTTAACAGAATAAAAATGTGACTCATTATTCTTGGAAATAGGAACACTCCATAATGTTTGGGGTTTTCTTTATGAAACAATTAATTTTTAAGGGAAATTTAATTTTGTTTGTCAGTGTTTTCTTCCAGCCAAATGGAAAACTCTTATTGAGAGTTAATTATATTTCATTTTCTAGAATTTGTGAGAAAAGAAAAGAGGGAAAAAGTCAGCTTCTGAGCCATATGTTTTGCTACAAAGAAGAAAATAATACTCATAATTGACTTTCAGTTTTAGACTTTGTATGTTCTTAATTTAAAATAATAGATATAATTAAAGATGTATTCTCTTTTAGAGAGACTGTGTTTATTTGAAGTCACATTTATTGAGAATCTACTCCCAGGTAGATAATTGGATGCTTTGAATGATAGGGCATGACTTTTGTGAGGGAACCCAAAATTTAAGTTGACTTCTATTAAGTGTGATAGGCTCTCTGAGCTCCTGCTAAATCCTCCCTGTTTGAAACCCTCTAGAAATACAGATTTCTTTTCCAGTACCTGGAGGAGACCAAGCTTAGATCTGCCTTAAGTATTTTGCATTTACTCTGTTCTGTCTCTGGAACATTCTGGCACAAACCTTCCTTGTTGCAACATTTACTTCAAATGCCACCTTCTCTGAGAGACCTCCGGACAATTTTAGCTGAAGTAGTGATAACATCCCACCCATCATTCTCTAAACCCATTGTCTTTTTGTTTGTTTGCTTGCTTGTTTGTTTTTTTCAGAGACACTTAGCATTATCCAAAATATTTATGTGTTTATATACTTATGGTCTACTCTTCAAATCTAAACTCTACTAGGTTGAGAGTTTAATGTGGTCGTAATTTTGGTATAAATGTGGACAGTTCTTGAATAAAGCAAAATTAAATCACTTTAAAAAGTGATTTTTTTTTAAAAGCAGAAACATAAGCAAAACTGAATCACTTGATTTCCAACTTTATAAGTTTTACTAGAATTTTATATGACATTTGAAAAAGGCTAACTGCCATTATATACATCATGTACTAAAAATAAACATGGAGCTATGCTTGGGAATGGTACATAAGTTATTTCATGTGGCCACAGTACATATGGCCACACTACTAAATGTCAGTAGTAGATGGGGTTTCTATTAAAATGGTGAAATTTAAGCCTGAATTATGTGTATTAAGTTTTTGACATTTTAGAGACCTGTTCCTAAGGACTTGAACTAATTTGTACTCATCTATGAAAGCTGGCAACACTCCATCCAGTCCCATGCTGTGAGGTTGTGCTAATAATGGTTTATCTAATTTTTAAATCCAGTGTTCAAAGGGAAAACAACATTTTTTTCTCTGGCTCCTTGTGGAGAGATAAAATGACTCTAGGGATAAAAGAACAATAGATCAAATGTGAAACCACACATCTAAAGTTAGCAGGAAAGGAGGTAGTCAGATGTCAACTTTTAAGGGAGAGATATTTGTATCGGGAAAGATAAAAGAAAAAAATAAGAGTGAAGGTTTTATCATGTAAACTTTTAAAAAATTTATAAAAATATTAAAAATCTACCCATTTAAATATTTAACTAGTGTATCACTATTATCTTATTGCTTGTTTAATTTTAAAATTCCTGCAGACTTTTGGAAAGATGACAAATGGAAAAGATCCTTGAGTTATCTCTTCTTTCAGGAGCGCAGTGGATGTGTGTCTGGGGGAAGCAAGAACATCTAGAAAGGAGCTGGGGAAGGAGAACTCTCTACAGAGAGAACAGACAGATGTTATTTAGAGGGGTTGGAAAGACTGGGATACAGTGAGTCAGGAAATGTGCCAGTGCACTGGAAGATACACCTGTCTCTCCTCTGCTGGCCCCCTGGGTTTTCCCACAGGTGGGCCCAGGCATAAAGTGTACACATCTTGGGAAAGGCATAGGCTGCTCCATAAAGCAGTCCAGTGGCCCATGTCTGGTTTCAGTAGAGGAGAGAACCACTCACCTATTCCCCTATAATTTTTGGGCTCCCATGGTTGTCTGTGCCTGACCTGAGGAGTTGGAAGAGGCCCCTGTCTACCCTCAGTGCTATCTCTGGTGCTTCCTTTCCATGAAAGTGCAAGCCCCTTAGGTATCTTTCTAGCAGCCTACTGAAAAGGGGCTCCTGGACTAGCTTCAGAACTAGAGAAGGGACTCCCCCATCCCTCCTGAAAGATCTTCAGGCCAGCTCCCAGTGCTGACAGTCAGAAACTGAAAATTTCCCCAGAGAACCCAGGCTGTGGACCAGGAGAATCCTGGGTCCTCTGCGCCTGCCTTGGGGAATCATCAGGGGTGGCTACCAAAGCCCAGGATTATCTCTAGTACTTCCTGCTACAGCTCAAAGTGCAGGCCTCCCAGGCACAGCTCAGTCTACTGAGCAAGTGGGTTCAGGACTAGCAGAGGAGGCCGATGCCACCCACTCCTCTACTCTTTGTGACCCCAGGCTGGACTCCCAGTTTGTGCAACCCAAACTTGCAATTTCCCCAGTGAGCACAGCCTGTGGAACAAAGTGCACCCCAGTTGCTTGTGGCTAATGTGGGGAGTCAGGAAAAGCAGTTGCCTCTCCCTAGTGTCTCTGTCTAGTGCTTCCCCTAAAGTTCTCAACTTACTACTACTGGAGAGTTTATAAGCAGTGTTCTAAACCAATGTTGCATCATTCAAACATATAAAATAAGTTAAATAAAAAAAATTTAAAAAAGCTAAAATACAATCACATGCACAGTAACAACAGATATTTAACTTAATGTGGAACTGAGAGGCCCAGTCACCTGGCCATTGCTAAGCCTCAGCAGCCTCTCCCTGGAGCCCTCTTGCTATTACATGTTGTATCTGCCTGCCTTGCCTTCTCCTGCCACTGCCATCAGCAGGTCGTTTCCACCTAGGCAAAGGAATCATGTTGGATATCAAATTCCCAGAACCTCCCCTCTTGCTACCCCTTTGTTGATGCATAAGGGTGATGAGGTGCTTCCTGCTGCACTGAAGACTATATCCATTTAAGAGGCAATAGAGAAATGGCAGGAAGATCCAAGGGATCACGTGCTGATGTAACAGGGTGGTCCCCCTCTTATATGTTTGTCTTAATGCAACAAATGGCAAAACTCATTCAGAGAGGGCAACTTAAAAGCTCTAGAGTGCTCCTTTCCCTGCCCTGTAACACTGATGCTAATAATAAAAAAAGAATCTAGTGAAAACAGTTAAGAATGTTGCCTGCAATGATACTATGACTGAGCATCTCGAATGTAGAGTGTAATTCAGCTATGTGGTCACCAGTACAGGAACATGTATCAGTTCCTTATAGAAATTAGGCTGGCTAAGGAGGACTAGCTGAAGGATCATGGGTTTTAAGTGTTTTGTACCTGCTGAAGCTTAACTGAAGATTTCATTGCAATGCATAGAATTTCCCTTTGATCGCTTGTCATGAGTTTAAAAACCTTATAGCTTGTAAAATGTAACCACTGGGGTCTTCTTTTAACATAGATTGGTGTAACTCTGTCATGCAATAAATTGAAGAGCCATGCTGTCTAGTCTTGAAGTTCCTTTTTTAAACAGCGATTAAGTAGCAGGGGCCTGGCATGTGTAGTCTGAAACAACACAAGAGTGTAGTATTTTTGTGAATGGCCAGAGCCCTGAGGTCATTATCAGCTCTGTCTGGTCAGAACCCCCTAGCTTTCCCTCTGCAGAGTTCCCTGTCCTAAGAGAATGTCACCATCTGAATAGCCCTAGCAAAAGCAGAGAGACAATGGGATAAGGGCAACAATGATTATCAACAATTCCATTAGGTACAAGTAGTGGGAACTTGGGTCAAAAAGAAAGACATCCTTGTGTTTCCATTCTGATCTGAACTCAGAACCAATACCTTGCCTCCAGTGAGGTGATAGGACATCTGACCTGCCACCAAGGTCTCTTTGACCAGACATATCCTAGTTTATTGATCTCTAAACACCAGAATGTGATACCAATTTTCTATGCCACGTTTCTCTAAAAGTAAAAGATGGAGATGAACTAAATATTTAAGGACACCTAATTTTGAAAATAAAATGGAGACTCTTTGCAGTGTGAGTGGGCCAGTAGCATAATTAAAACCAGGATTTCTTTAGATTCTGAGCAGTGCAGATAATACATAATATAGAAATTATTGGAACTGATTCTCATTAAACCATGAGACACAAGGGTGTCCTCTTACCCACTTCAGAGGCAATGGAGAAATGACCAGGATTTTAATATCATTACACCTTTGATGAAATTAAGGGCCAAAATTTGTAAATTAATTGATGGCTATCATTAACAAGAGGAATGACATTTTGTTTCTTCAGCTGAGGTCATCCACATAGATAAGTTTTATATTAGAACTCACATTTTTGAAAAAAAATAACACCTTTTTTGAGTTCCCCAGAATGAACCTGGGTAAGAAGGAAAAGGGGTTCATATCTGAAACATTGGACAATGCATAGCTATTTTTCTACAGAAATTTTGAGGCATCTAAACATTAATATACGATGATTTTAGAAAAGAGTTCTAATCATAGAAAAATTACAGATAGGCCCTACATAAATCAAATGTGTAATTGATTAGTAATGTCTACTCATGAGAAGATGAAATAGTGACAGCTTTGCCATCTATACAGCAGATAGTTGCTTAAACTATCTGTGGTGTTGAAGTTTTTTTCAATTTCCAATCTACTTCAAATTGATATTTTATAAAATATAATTTCAAAAAATTCAGCAACATCCAATTGTTATACATTTTCTAAGAACTTCCCCTGATTTTTGAGGCTTATCTGTTTGTGGACCAAAGCAGTTCAAAAACTGGCAACAGCCCATGTCCCATACTTTGCATAGTGCAGTTTTATATAACTTTAGTAAACAAGATCATTAATTCAACATTGAGATGTCTTTCTAAAAATTTGAAATGCTAAATATTCCAAATATATACATGGACTTACTTGGAGTGTTTTCTACTTTGTTATGTTCTCAAATTAAAACACTGGTGTGTATTACTCACTACCCTTCTGAAGATGAGTTATATTTGTCATGTACTGGTTTTGTGCCACCAATATTAAAATGGGAAAATTACTATTACTCTGGATTATGTATAGCAAACACTAACTTGATAATGTACTGTATAATATACTAACTACTGTTCAGGAAACAGAAAATCATTTTTTTTCTAAAGACTTATTTATTTATGCATACAAGCACTGGGGTACAGGCCAGAGTTGTGGGGGGTGAGAGAATACACCAGAGTGGGGAACGGAACAGGCAGATCTACTGAAATACACTGCTGAGAGGAGCAATGGGTGAGGCAGGAGAGGTCTTCCTGCGCCATGTGGGTCCCCTCCCCAGCCAGGGGCAGGGATTGAACTTATGCTGCAGTGGTTGGGGTTTGCTTCATTGTGCCACCAGGGAGGGCCCATAGGAAACAAAATATCTTGATTTCATTTTAAATAACCATTGCCCCTCAGTAAAGAATACTATATTTGAAGTCCACTCTTGGGAAAATTTAAGCTGGAGTTCATGTATATTGGGAAACAAATAACTAACATAATCCTAGCCAGAGGTCTTTTCCAGAGAGCTAATTACCTCCAAATATTTGAAGCCAACAGGATTGCCCACCCTCACCCTCGAGAGGGCAAATAGGCCTTATTTCCCTGTAATACACTCACTGGCTCTGTTAATAGTTAAAGTCTGGCAGTAGAAACCTAGAGGTTGAGTTTTTAGTGCTGTTAGATTATCCCAGGGCAGCATCAATTTCTGGCAGTGATAACGCATGCAATGGCTTTCCGGCAGGACACTGCCACAGGGTTCCTGGCAAAGCCACTAAGCAAGGTTTTTGTAAGCAGATCCATATCATTTTTGACAGGACTAACATATGGCTTTGAATTTCTGGCCAAAGTTTCCTACATGACTCCTATCAGAAGAGACCCTACATGCTCTCTGGCAACACTGCCGTGCGATGTAAAGGATTTAATTCCTGGAAGTATATCTCCACGATGATTTGCTACAGAACAAATTTCAAAGTTGGTTTCCTGCCAACATAAAATTCTATAGGTCATGTCAAGGCCAATACAGCACTGAGTTTTCAGCAAGAAGATATCGAACTGATCTTTTAATAGCCTTCATACTCACACTTCACTTTGCCATCTTCTTAAGTGTCTCCATGTACATTGAATGTAAATAAAATATTTTCTGCATGAAAGAATATTTCAGTCATGTAATGTTTTGTGTATTTGCATAATGAACATTCTTCAGCACCTCCCACTTGTCCATCTAATACAATGAATTGCAATTATTTCAAAATTTCACTCTAATTTGTACAAGAGCCAAGGCATGTTTCTGTTTACAGTGAGGATGGAGAGAACAAATGGCTCATGCTTCAAAGTGCAATTTAATTCCTTCATCTTTTTATTCTGAAACAAACTAATTCAATGACTTAAGTGACTGCAAATATCTGAAGGCAAGAAGTCCTGGTCTTTCAAAGGTAATTAAAGTTCAAAATATAAGACAGGAAATAGCAATATATCCTTCACTGAGATGATGTATCATTGTATTTTCCTAAAACAATAATATGCACAGTGCATATATTTAAAACACTGTTCCATTACTGTTCTCAAGTCACTGAAATTAGCAATGTCACATCACATTTTCCTAATGTTTCCATCACTACTGGGGTCAACCTCTTCAGGGTTAACTCGGTAAGTACTGATTCATATGAAATATTTTCCAAATTAAAGTTCACAGAATTGCTACCTTTTATTTAATTTCTATAAAATATTGAAGCAACAGGACAAAGTCAAGTATTCTTCAGCTTTTTAAAAGTGGTTATTACTCAACAAAAACAAGCACAAAATTATTCTAGGTCATTCCTATATGTTTTAGGGAAACTTTGTGGTCTGATTACAACAATTAATTCAGGGTATTTAAATTTGTTTAGTATCATCCTTATAAATACACTGTCCCCAAACTGAAGGATATTCAAACTTGAATAAACATTGATATTTATGCAGATAACCCTAATGTGTACAATGATTTTCTGGGTCGAGGGGAGATGTCTAGCTGAAACACAAATTACCAAACTTACTGGGAAGTGAAGGTTGTATGTGTGGGGTTTGTTTCTTTGTTGTTCATTTTGGCATGCCTAAGAGATAGAAAGTAAAGGTTAGAAACAAATCAGTAAGAACATTTTCTGAGTGTCTTTTGGGACCAGAACACTGTATTGATGGATGTATTATAGTTGTAATTCCAACTGGCTCTTACCTCAGCAGAGCCCCTTCTCCAAAGTCTGACAAAGACCTTGGAGCTGATTTCTGTACATACTTCTTTTTAACAGTTGTGATGCCATCCTGAACTAGTGAAATTCTGGTGGTTCTTCCATAATCATTCTATCTTTTCTTACTATATCTGATGCAAAATTAAGACATGATTGTTACATACTCTTGTTATTCATTTGTTTATTTATTCAGTCAGTAAATACAAATTAAGGGACTCCCTGGTGGTGCAATGGTTAAGCAATGCACAAAGCAAAGCAAAAGGCAGCCACTGCACCAGGAGTTCAATCCTTGCCTCCAGCCAGGGAGGGAACCCACATGGTGTGGCAGACCTCTCCTGCCTCTCCCACTCCTCCCCTCAGCAGTTGCAGTCAGTCTGCCTGTTCTGCTCCCCACTCTGTGTCTAGTGGACCCTTTCACCTCTCGTGATTCTAACCTGTACCCCAGTTCTTGTATGAATAAATAATCTTTAAAAAATACTAATTAAATAGCAAATATATGCCAGGTACTTAAATGTAGTGTGGTCTTGGAGTGTCCATATAGAGTTAAAAAAAATCCCTACATCTCATTCTTAAACTATGATAAGGGAATCCTTGTCAGGAATAAATTTTTGTCTTGCCAAAGACAAATGGTCAAGGAAAGGGTGTGAAAAAAAATGAAACTTATATTCAATGAAGTTGAGTGATCTCAAAATTTTCAAGTAAACCATAGTTTAATTTGAAAATTCACATGCGATACTACTCTACTAAATTCATGTAATTTAGTGCAAATATGATGTATGAACATATCACTTGAAAATGTCAATAACTTATAACTAATCCAATACATTTCGTTTTTCAATTTTGTGTTGTTGTAGGATCATGTCACCTTACTCGCTAAATATTAATGTTTCAATCAAACAAGTTTGAGAATTATTCATCTATTTTCCACAGTTCAAGCCCAGGAGACAGTGAAAACAGGGAGAAAAGATCTGGCTTGCTAATGTTAGAGTTTGGTATTGACCTCCCCTCAAATGGACAGAGCACACTCATGATAATGCAAGTCACACAATGAGGTTTTATTTCCAGCTAGCTGGGGTCCAAGTGTCTGCTCAACGCAGCAGGTTTCAACAAGGACCCCAGCACTCAAAGACAAGGGTTTACAAAGCATTTCCAAAACATCCAACTCACAGTAATTTTCCATAGCTATACATTTTTTTGCTTTGTACCACATCCTGGTGATCTTGACAAGATAAACTTTTCAGCCAGAACATCTGGTCCCTAAGATATGACCTCCTGTTTCCTGATTACTTAGTTTCTTCTTCCCCGAGTACCCCTCCCCAACATTCTGGTGCCTCAAGATTACCTAGTTTCCTCTTCCCCAAGTCACATACTCAGTGAAATGGCTTCTCAGAGTTTAAGATGGCCGTTCTCATGCTAACCTACTCTTACAGTAGAATCTGGACACTAGTTTACAGATCAAAGGAAAAGACTCTGTGTCTGGTCCCTCTTTGACTTTGTATGTTATGAATTAGGAGGCCTACATTTCTTATTTGATAATTACAGTAGAAGTAGGTTAACAAGATGGAGGCTCCGCCCTTGAAGGCTGATATAAATTGATATGTCAGGTTCTATCCCAACTTTGACAGAGCTACAGGAAGGATTGCCACAGGTAAACTGGTCAGAATTTAAGAGGACCACTCTAAGCCCAATGGATATACTTCTATAAACAAAAACAGTGAAAGAGTTTTTGTAATACTGAATGGAAATATGTTCACTTTCTTCCTAAATAAAGATAGTCGTTACAATTTTCTCATCCCTAATTAGACACTAAAGAAATCATAATATTATTATGCTATTTTAAGAATGCTGAAAAAATCTTCAGAAGTTAAATAACTAACCCAGGAATGCAGAGATAGATTGGAGCACTGGCTGTTTCCCCCACAAGTTAGCGGCTCATTCTCCCATAAGAGTCTCTCTAATCCATGGTTTCTTTTTACAACAGGGGGTGAATCACAAAGCTACTATTTCCCCAGACTTTTCAGAGTACATGTTTTGCAAATACAGTTGTCATTTTCTTTCTTCTTCTTTTTTTAAGATTAATTTATGAATTATTATTTAAGATTATTTATTTATGAATATAAGATCTGGGGTGTAGGCCAGAGGTGCAGTGTTTGAGAGGATTCACCAGAGACAGAGTGGGGAGCAGAACAGGTGAATCTACTGAAATACACTCCTGAGGGGAGCGGCAGGAGAGAGAGGAGAGGTCTACTGTACCATGTGGGTTAGTTCCTTTGCCAGGATCAAACTCATGCTGCAGTGGCTATCAGAGAGGCCCCATGTTTCTCATTTTCATCCCCACAAGTACCTCTATATGGGGTGAGCAAAGTCAGATTTCAATATGAAACCCTGAGCTTTTAAATCAGTGATCCTTTGTCATTTTCCCCCTAATTAAAAATGAAATAAGGCCACGAGAGAAAAATATTAATAAATATATTAATTAGTGCATTTTTTCTTCAAAGGAAAATAATTTTACACGAATGGGTCAACTTTCATTCAAGCATCACCATTCTATTAAAGAGAAGACTGTCTGAGCGTCCCACTTCTGTTCTTACAACTGGCTTTTTTCTGGCTGCACACATTTTCAAACCATCTTAAGGTAACACAGTATTAGGCCTCTCAAGACAAATGGAAATGAACTTTGGCTTGTCAATTGACTAATAATTGATTGTGATACATCATTAATTATAGAAAAAGCTCTAGATTTAAATTGACAGAAAGATTCAAGCATTTTTATTTGTAATAAACACAATAGCATTACTCAAGAACATGCTATAGCTGATTCATAAAAAAGTACTTCTTCAATTCTTCCCATTATATCTTTTTTTTTCTAACTATAAATGCAATAACTTGATTGTAGAAGACATCGGAAGTTATAGAAAAACACAAAGAAGAAAATAAAAATTCCTTGAATCCCACAACCCAGAGATAACTACTATTAACGTTTCCAGCTATATCCAAGGCTATTTGTTTATAGCCTAATATCTTTCCATTTAATAGTAAACTAGACTGATTTCTATGTCATTAAAATATTTTATATAAGGTTGTATTTAACTTTATATATAACTTCATAATGCACTGGCATTTAGTCAGTATGTATTATCTATTTTGCTTCAAATTTTTAAACTATTACATAAAATCCCAAGAAGCAATATTTATTTTAAAAAATATAGCAAGCCCTGTGACAGTTTCCCTGACATAAATCAATGGAAAGAATAAAGAATATGTATTATTAAATTATTTTTACTAAAAAGTTACACCAATTTAATATTCACTAAGGAGGAGATAGAATTGTTTATAACTCTACATTGTGAAAAGTAGCTATAATCAAGACTTTTAAAAACACAGCAATTTAATATATAAAAAAATCTCACTTTTATACTAACTGATGGTCTTTGACTATTAAGTGGGAAAGTTTTCAATAAAGTTAGCCATTCTATGAAGTTTATTTTTTTTTATTGAATTCAGTGCATTCATTCATTTATCAATCTACTGTGTGCAGGCAGCATCCTTCTAGTTACTGGAAATACAGAGCTGAAGATAAACTGCTGTGCACAAGCTCCTGAAGGAAGACAGATAATAGGCAGAACATCAAATACAAACAAGTTAATTTCAGATTATGTGTATTAGTTCCTCAGAGCTACTTTAACAATTCACCACAATTGGTGTGTCTCAAACAACAGACACATATTCTGTCATATTTCTGAAAGCAAGAAGTTTGAAATCAGCAGGGCCAGGCTATCTTTAAGACCAGGGGCAAGGCCTGTCTAGCCTTTCCCAACTTCCCGTGGCCTCAGGCATTCCTTGACTCATTATTCCAGTCTCTCCTCCATCTTCTCTTTGTGTGTATCCTCTGTGTCTTTTTGTTCAAATAGCCTCCCCTTTCTCTTATGAAGACATTAGTCATTGGAATTAGTCTGTTCACACTAAATCTGCAACTTTCCTAATAAAGGGTGGTTAGATTTGGGTTGGGAGGGCTACTTAGAAGCAATGGTTAGGGAAGAGTTTTCTCAGACCTTTTTTACTGAATGTTGAGCTGGAATCATTCATACAGAGATCTCCAAGCAGGAATAAACAGCTTGTGCCCCAATGGATAGAGTGTTATGGGATAGGGAGAGGCTGAATTGTAGAGAACATTCTAGGACACAGTAAAGTGATTGTAATCAGTCAAGATACAAATAATCCTTTTAAAAATAGCATTACTGAATGGTCATTTTATGCCAGACAATACTGAAACACATTTTAAGTATATTATTAAACATTGCACATATAGAGAACATTGTCTTATTAATAATTTCAATATGTTTCAAGAGGAAGAATGGGGAAAGTTGTGTCTGTGTAATTTTATTAGATGTTAATTTTTTTGTTTTGTTTTTTTAGAATACAAGTACAGACCAGTGGTGTGGGGGAGGGGGTGAGAGGATCCACCAGAGACAGAGTGGGGAGCAGAACAGATAGATTAATTGAAATACACTGCTGAGGGGAGCAACTGGCACAGCAGGAGAGTTCTGCTGCACCATGTGGGTCACCTCCCTGGCCAGAGGCAGGTATTAAACTCGTGCTGCAGTGGCTGTGTTTGCTTCATAGTGCGTTGCTTGACCCACTGTGCCGCCAGGGAGGGCCCTAGATGTTAAAATTTTTAAATATTATTTTGACATATAAAGAGTTTCCAGTGGCCTTCTCAAGATGATAATTTCACATAATTCTCAGAGTTAAACTTTCATCATAGATGCTATTAACTTCAGTAAAGTCATTTGTTTTTCAAATCAAACATTTGCAAGAATGTTAAATATCCTAGTTGCTAGTTTTGGTGAGATTATTACTAGGTTTTCTAACTGAATCAACTATCAGATAATACCAGACACAGGACCAATAAAATTGAAGTAACTTAATTTTCTGGTGACTGATTCATCAGAAAATCATTAAAAATCTGGTTGTTTTGAATTATTTCAAAATATCTGACAATATCTGACTTGTTTACACAAAGTGAAATATATAATGTTGTGTCTCTTAGAACATCAAGAAATATAAACCTCTAAAACAGAAAGACTGTTCTCTTCAGCTAAGCTGATGCTTAGTCACTTAAATGTGCCAAATATCTGTATCTCAGTTTGGTAGGTTTCAAGCACCACATCAACTCTAGCCCACCCTCCTCAAAAAAGGGAAGCTATGATTATTGGTATAAAACTTAGTACACAAAAATCATATAGGGAAACAAGAAATCCCTACCAATTTTCTCACATAGAAACAATTCTGTTTAAGCGGCTTCATTTATATAATCATAAAATTTGGATGGTTCACTTTAAGTTAGACTCTGAAAACTGTGTTCAGAATCTCTTAAGAGCTTGATTATTTATTTTATGCTGTTGTGATTCTATTTTTTCCCTAAATAGTAATTGCACATACAAATTCCTCCAAATATGGTAAATAAAATTAAAATCACACTATTATATCCACCAATGTAAATAAGGAGGTTAAATGATCTGTTTTTGAATGGGTTATCCCTATTCTTTTCTTGATTAGAACAGTTTAGAAGCTGGAACCTTTTTTTCCCCTTCTGTGCCATCTGGGTAGGCAAACCCAATTAGCACATGTTGAAAGCTAGCAACACCTTTTCCAACATTTCAAAGTTTTGGCAAGCTTTAAAAGTTACTGTGTCACATAAAAGCTCATTTGGCACATTATAAGGGTTTGCAGTATGAATTTATCATATGGAATGATCATTTTCCAAGTGCATTGAGAGCATACAGCACAATTGGATTTAGAAAGATCCGTTGAAATAAACTTCATCATTGTGATTCTAGCATCAATCTACTCGGTCTCTTCGATGGAGTTCCTCACTTTCTTTACTTATACAAAAGAGAAAAGGAGTGGCCCAGAGAAGCCTTTGCCTTGGTGCCAGGCAGTCTTATTTCTGGCATTTCCTCAACTCACTAAGGCAATCTTGGAAAGGCTAGAGATAAAGTCTCTAAGTTTACACTTCAGGCTTAAACAAATTTCCTAATTCTTTTGTCTTCCTCATCATACTAGTAGATTCCAAGGTTGCTCAGAGTTCAATAATCATTAAAGTCCTCAATGTTATATACCTGAAAATGGTTGCCAGTTGCATACCAGTTTCTCCCTTCTACTTCAAGCACATACATTAGAGTAATTCCAGGGTATATTATGCTTGTCTGTTGCAGTGTATATGCTATATTGCCTTGCTCACCATCTGTTCCAAACTCCTGTAAGGGTATTTTCCTATACTGAAAAGACTGGACAACAAAATATTACATTTCCCATACTCTCTTGCACCTGGAGTTCCAGGTGCAATTTAGGACCCATCATTTAGATGACTTGTCTGAGTACCGAATCTGTAATTACATTAAGTACAGAGAAAGGCAAGCCCTTGAAACATCCCTTTCACTGTTGCATGTCAAGCAGCTATAACATGACTCTGAGGCCAACAGTCCTGCTTGCATCTCCCATTCTAGATCAGGTCCCAAGCATCTGAATCAGCAGCTATACCATTTTTCAAGATTTTGGATTTTGGCAGAATTGGTACTTCTTTGGGTTGGCCTTTTCTATGGATTTTCTACTCGGGGTTTCTCCCTGTATCTCAGCTGAAACCCTATTCTGCTAGCCCTTCTAGTGATTTGTATAAAACCCTACTTCCCACAATTAAATACATTCAACATCTTAAAGAACTAGTTTTCTTCTGTGAATTCCAACACGTACCTCCATATTGTGCTTCAGTGAGATTATAATGTCCTTATATCAACTGCATTTAGAAAATAATTTAAGCAACACCACACACATTTTCATCTATCTTCTTTCTGAACACACAGAAATAAGAAAACAAAGAATTATTTTGCAATAAAAAAAATGACACAGTAGTTCAAAAGATGGCTTATTCTAAAACTCTTGGCATCTGAACAGATCAATCTAAAATTATTTTTAGATCCCTATCAGTATAAAAGAATATATATTAAGGATATGTGATGCATATTCCATATACACATACCTGCATATGTGCATTCCATATACACATAACTCCCCAGTATATAAATCTGTTTGAATGCTTCATTGTAAACCAGTCTCTTACCTCCCATCTAAGTGAAAAGCATGTTAAAAATGAAAATAAAACTAGTACTAGCATTTCTCTATTTGCAGTCATATCTTATACTTAATTTTTAAAATAAGAATATAGAAACATCCATATATTTTTATGCCTTTGTCACATCCATACTTCATTAAGGGAATCATGTAGTGGGTTTAAACAGGTCCAACTCTGCTTAGCTCTCTGTAAGTGATGTCCTCTCACTGTCCTTGGTTTTCTCATCTAAATAATGGGCACAGTAATGTGTACTCTATAATGCTGTGAAACAATTGAACAGGAACATTCATTTATCAGTGATAACTGGTATAGTAGGTGCTAAATAAATTGTTGTTTTCTGTTTGTTAGCATCTTTCACTCCACCTATTGTCATTTTGTGTCCCTATGTTGTAAAGTCCTCTGAATGTTTCAGAGGACTGCAGCAGATATACAAAGAGACCTTATATCAGAAAACTTCAGGTGGGACACATGTAATCTTAGCTTTTCTTCATGAACTCCATCTAGGATGCTATCGAAATAGTTTCTAGACTTTACTGATAAGACAAAATTGGCAGTGCCTTCCTCTTTCACTGCTTATAATCTCTAGTTTTTACATAATTCTTACACTTTTTACATATTTGCTTTCCTAGTAAATTATAAATTGGGCCTATGGCTTAAGCTAGTGCTTTAGGACTTACGCTCCATTCCCTGCTGCATGTCACACTACAGGCACCTAAAAATGGTTTTGATTGATTTAACCTGACATCTAGAATTTTGGAATAAACTATACTCTTGAATCACTGTAATATTTTAAGTTCCAAAATAATTCTTCATGCTCATATCTCTGTCTCTTTGTCTTTTTACATATTTAATTTTTTGTGCACTCAAAATACTTCTTTTACACAATATACCATTTGTTAAATAAACCTTTTGCTACTAGAATTAAAATCTTTCCAGTCTTACAAAAATAGCTGTCTCTAAAATTATGTTCAGTCTCAACAATTCTGATTTACTGGTGCTAAAAAGCCACTCAGAATTATCACCTTGTCAGAGAGGTAGCCAAAGGTCATACTGATGGAATCAACTTATCATGAACATACATCACTGTCCCAAGTGATCTTTTAAGTAGTTGACATACCTCAAATGCCTTAATAAAGATTTTTTTAATATATAAGATAAAGATCCCTAAAAGCATAATGCACACAGTACAGAACATTTTGTTCTTTTTGCTCTATTAATTAGTGCTAAAAGTAGATTGGTTCAATATTTTTTAAGCAAATAACATTTCTCACAAAACTTAGTCTTAGAAGGTTATTCATAAATATTACTAATTACTGTGATAGTCTGATAAAATATTGTAGTCAAATATTTACTACATTGTTCTGAATAGATATATATGTAGGTAATTCTGTAGAAGTTGACTAAATGTTTGGCTATAATTAGCCAGTTGCAGGTTGAAATGACAACTTTCCAATTCTCACTTGTTAGCTTCTGCAGTTGAACATGTCAAAAGGATACAGTCCTTAAAAGAGTCCTTGTTTTCTTACACATCTTGCAAATACTTATGTAATGTGGACCCTGTTCAAAAGACTCATTTCTACAGGGAAAAAAAGAAAGCCAAAAATTTGAGTTCCCAAACTGAATGAAAATGTGTTCATTCCTCCCACTTCAGGGAGGTGTCAAAAGAGACTGTCAGTTTCATAATTATGCCTCTTGAGCAGATGGGCGGTAAGACATTCTGTGACATTTGAGAAGAAAATAATTTTAAAATCCTAAAAATAATAATAAAGGAACTTCTAAATAAAGTGCATTCTCTAACACACAAGTAAAATATCTTAAAGTAGGAATGGGTTTTAAAAAACAACTAGAGATCCATTTGTTAGCTAGACCTTTCTATGTTTACAGTACACACACCATCAGGTTTTACAGCAGGTCATAACAAAAGACAACCCTGAAGAACGTTCCAGAAAAGTACATAAGTTTGGAGCCGATGAATTTATGTAGTATGAATCCACAGTTTGTTCCTGCTTTGAATCAACCACAGGAGATATCTGAAGCAATGAACAAGGTTAAAACTACAATATGAAACAAAACTACAGACAGGTTTGGTTATTCCTAGTTTTTGTTTCATTCATTCAAAAAAGAGCAAGTACAAATAACACGGAGAGGAAATTCACGGCTCAAGATTCTATCACAACCTGAAGACTACCTGATGCTCTGAAGTGCCAGTCTATTGATAGAAGACAAAGATTTCCATTCCCTGAATCATCACACCCTTTCAGGACACCGTGTTTTCCTGACAGTGTTTCTTTGGGTCCACTAGGTAGATAAACACTGAAGCTTTAGGTGTGAAGTCTATCTGGAGAAGCATGAAAAAGGATATTGACAAGTCATTTGTTCCTTCAGACTTTAGTGTAAGATTCAGAAAACCAAGAAAGTGTAAAAAAAAAGATTTCAAAGTCCACATCAAATTTTGGTTGATTTAGTAACACAGCACTTGATTCCTATAACTACCAGAGCTATTCTAACAAGAAGATGCCCTTCAGTTTTTTAATATAAGCCTTTTTTTAAAAAAATATACAAGTAATATGTGCTTTTGGTAAAACAAAAAGAAAACAGAAAAAAAAAGTAAATTAAGTCATCCATAATTCTCCTTCATAGGGGTCAGGACTACAAACATTTCCTGCTACTCTTTCTAGCATTTATCTGTATACACAAAGCTATTTGCAAAAATAAGATCATTTTTTTACTTACTCTTTTATAGACTGTTTTTCCATGGACATTTCTTGACAATACTCAGTGTCATAAGAGTTCTATAATTTTAATGGCTATACATTGCTTATATTTATATATAATTAAGTGATACAATAGAACATATAAGTATATAAATACCGAAGTAAATGTGGGGGAGGTAAGGGGACCAATGGAACATGGTGGATAATTGTTGGGGCACTGGTGGTAGGCAGGGTATAAAAGTCTACATTTGTGGACATACAATGATGTAACTTACCTTACTTAAATAAATATAATTTGGGAAAAAAAAGAAAATTTCTATACACACACATGTATCTTCTATTACACTACAGACAGTATTATCTGATATTTTATTTAGGTTATTTCTTATGTTTTGGCATGAAACTGTTGTCATAAGTTTTCTGGTGTATAATTTTTAAATAAATTTTATGAATAATTGAAATTGCTTTCTTAACATTCTCAGAGGTAGAATTATTGGATCAAAAAGGATATAGCTGCACATTTTTAAAGATTTTTATGTATATTACCCAGTTTTCTTCCAGAAAATCTATAGCAACTTAAGCTACCACTATCACTTAGTAGAATGCACAATTCTTTTCATCTTGTCGAACCTGAACTTTATCTTTTTTAATCTTTTTAAACACATGGGAGAAATATCATTCATCAGTTTTCCTCTAATTTATACTATTTGGTTACCACTGAGGCCAAACAGCTGTAAATAATTTTGCTGAAAATTTCTATCTCTTATTTCATTAATCCTTGTTCATGACTTTCTTAGTGAGGATTTAGTTGCACATAATAGAAACCATTTACCAGCAATCAGAATATAATACAGGGCATTGTAAGCTTATAATGAAATTATTGGAAGACTCAGAAAGAAACTGGAGGCAGAACAGGCACAAATGCTGATGACCCATTAGAGTCATCTATCAAGTCACTTTGCTCCAGTTGCTGTGTGAATTGCCTCAAGCTACTCACTTCTCCCTAGAATTTTCTTTGGCTAAAAGAAAGGCACCCTCCTCCCCAGAAGAAGCTAGCAGCCAACAACAGGCATGAGGACAAGAGGGAAGATCCCTTTCCTCAAGGTAGGACAATTGATGCCCCAGAGTTTCCAACAAAGCTAAAGCTTCTCACTGGTCAAGTCTCCATCTTTGCTTAATCTTTCCACACAGCACCTCATTTCCCTAATTCCCTTTTTCCTGAGAGCATTCGGTCAATAAATCATACACAAGAGTCCCCATCTAGTCACTACTTCAGGGACCACGACTGGACACAACCGAATGTGAGAACAACACTGCAAAACTGGCCCACCACGGAGGCTGGTGAACAAAGTCAAATAAATGTTCAGGAGTCAGCAAGGCTGCTTTCCTGGTGCTGCTCAAGTTCCAGTACAACTGATCATAACAGATACTGTGAACGCTGCATGTTAATGCCTGTAAAGTCATGGAGTGGGGGCCTCCCTGGTGGCGCAATGTGTTAAAGCAACACACTATGAAGTAGACCGCAGCCACTGCAGCACGAGTTCCATCCCTGCTGCCGGCCTGGGAGGTGACCCACATGGTGCACCAGACCTCTCCTGTCTCGCCTGCTGCTCCCCTCAGCAGTGTATTTCACTGCTGTTCTGTTCTGTATCTGACTGTTCTGCTCCCCACTCTGTCTCTGGTGAATCATCTCACTCTGCACCTCTGGCCTGTACCCCAGCTCTTGTATGCATAAAAGTAAATATTTTAAAAAAAGAAGCTATGGAATGTCCACTACAACCATCATTTCCATTGCAGTCATTGAACCAGTCACCTCCACAACTAAATTTATCTGCAGAAACAGCAAGATCTGCATAAACATAGTCTCTGCTTCGCTGGTCTCTTACATTTATTTATTTTTTTTAAGATTTATTTATTTATGCATACAAGAGCTGGGGTACAGGCCAGAGGCATGGGGGTGACAGGATTCACCAGAGACAGAGTAAGGAACTGAACAGGCAGACTGACTGAAACACACTGCTGAGGGCAGCAGCAGGCGAGGCAGGAGAAGTCTGTTAGGCCATGTGGGGCCCCTCCTTGGCCAGCAGCAGGGATCAAACTTGTGCTGCAGTGGCTGTGGTTTGCCTCATAGTGCATTGCTTAACCCACTGCGCCACCAGGGAGTCCCCTGGTCTTTTACATTTCTGTACTAGTCTTCATGGAACCTTAGACCCCAGGTGCTAAAGGAATCCAATGAAGGAGATCTCTGACTTTACAATCCCTGTCAAGCTTTAAGCCTGCAGGGCTTGGAAGGATTTAAGTGAGCCGTCTCATAGTCACCACAAGGACCTTTGCTCGTGGATTCTTTCCCCGTCTCTTAGCACTGAATGTTATTCTCAGTTTACCATTTGTGACTCAATATTACTTATGATGATTTTAGACATTCAGAGTAAGCTTAAACAATAATTTACCTTTTCCTTATAGTTTCTCTTTGATATTAACCTAAAAATGGCTTTCCTTATGTTATAAACAAAATCATTTCTTATATCTTAGTCCTTTCATGATTTTATTAAGTATCTTAGCTATTTGAAGTTACATTGGCATATGCAGTAAGGTAAAGATTCAATTTAATTTTTTTCCAATGTAGGCAGCTACATATTTGAGCACCAATTGTTGAATAATTATTTAAAGCTTAACTTGAATGTAAACCTTTTTGATATTTTAACGATGGCACTCATCTTCGTTGCTTGCCTCTCTGTCTGGCACCAGAACTTCTGAGTTTAACTTGCTGTTGCTGTAAAATGCATCAGAATAGGGAGCAGTATAAAGCAACCTGAGTTATTTCTTCTCAAAGTTTACTACATTATGCCACAAGATGAACTCAGGAATTACTTTGTCAAGTCTTAGAACAAATCATTTGGGCATTTTAAGTGCAATTGCATTAAATTTATAAATTAAATTGAAGTAATGCACTTATGATATTGAATCTTGTTATTCAAGATAACTATATTTCTTTACTCTTTATTTTTAAATTTTTTTTTTGGTATAGTGGTTAGCATTTGAAGTTTCCTTCTTATAGGTGCCAAAACATTTTTGTTATAATTTTAACCTGAATGGATTACGTATGTCAGTAGTTAAGATGGAATATTTATTTTCCTCTTTATTTTAGTAAATAAAAATTCTGGGAATAGAGAATAACATTCAATTTTTAGACATGTCTTTTTCAAGCTTTTTATTTTATCAACGATCTAGAGAACATATTTATTTTAGGTCTTCTCCCTTCTGTCCATTTTTACATGCAATTCTTGAAAGTTTTGTTTTTATATTTCAGGTTTTTTAAAAAATAAACTTAATGACGGTTCCAACTGTGACATGCAGATTGCAAATTTCAAAAATATTTTTGTTTGAATACTGATTTCAGAGTTAAATTCTAATTCTTATTGAATATTGTACCCATTACTTGGATTTTACTTGCATGTGCTTTTTAAAATAATTTTTGAAGTTTTCTTTTTTAAGCCATTTATGGAGGTATGACTGACATACAAAAGATTGTCTATATTTAATATGCAACTTGAGTTTGCACTAAGTATATATACATAGAACCATCACTGACACATCACTAACACATAACAATCACTTCCAGAAGTTTTGTATTTTTGTATAGACCTCTGATTTTTTTAATCTTCCTTTCCTCAGTTGCTTCATATAAAATGATGTCACTTAGTGGGGATTTCTTTTTAACATAATATGAGATGTGTGACAAAATACAACCATACTCACATACCATGGACAAACCAGAAAGGAGGGATAAAAATGGAGGTAGATGGGGGAAATATACCCTCATTTTGCATGGTAGGGAGACCAGAGATGGATTGTGAATAAAACTCATCTGTTGAGAAATTGTAGCATAAAAACATATTGGGTAGAAATTTAGAATTGATTAGGAAAATAAGATTAAATATCTAAAAATTTTTAAGGTGAGCATTTGGCAGAAATTTTTAGTATTTGACATGTAGATAAAACACATACAAACATCAAGGCAAGGCTTTACCCTCTGTTTTATCATAGTTTACATAAAAAATTAATAGAATAAAGTGTTTCCAGAAATCCACAGAAATATTTTAGATAGATTTAATATTCTATAGGAAAATTTCACTGAAATGTGAAAAGGTAGAAGGAAATTTACTAGATTTCATTAGTTAGTTGGATATTCAGTCTTTTCCGCATAGTAGTTAGTAAGCTATTTTACCACCCTGCGGATTTTCTACTGAATATAGGGGTAAAACTTCAATGTGCCAAGTACAGATGCATTTATAAGGTACTTGATAAAGATACTTAAATAGCTTCATCATGAACCTGAAGTATTTTGGGTAAGTGATCAGAACATTGTATTAGTTGTCTACTACTGCTATAAGTTATCACAGACATAGGGATTTACACAACATAAATTTAATATGAGGACTCCATAGATCAGAGGTCTAACTTGAATCTCACTGGGTTAAAATTGAGGCGATTTCCTTTTTGTATGTTCTAGGCAAGAATCTGTTTCTTTTGCCTTTTCTAGCATGTAGAGCCTGTCTGTATCTCTTGACCTCTTCCTTCAGCTTTGAGACCAACAATTTAACATCTCTCCAACCCTGCTTTTATCACTGTATCTCTAGCTCTGAGAACAGCTAGAAAAGATTATTCATTTTTAAGGGTCCTTGTGGCTAGATTGGTCCTACCTACAAAATCCAGGAAAATCTCCCCATCTCAAGCTCCTTAATTTAACTTTTGTCATGTAACTTATACGGGATTCACAGATTCCAGGGTTAAGGTACTGACAAGCATGGAGTCCCACAAACAACTGTCAAGGGGTAAAACAACAACTTTTTGGACCCTGTCATTTAGACCTTAGTATGAAAGGACTTTAGATCATTTTCTGAGACAAACTTTTAATTTGCAGTTTGTGGGAAGTTACAGTCTCCCCAGGAAGAAAAGGTTGGGCCTTAGGCCACAGATAACATCTTTTCTAGGAAGCCAGAGACATTTTGTCAGTAATCTTGTTCCTTGACAGGGGTCCCCTGGTTCTCCAGACAGACTTCTCTCTTAGGCAAAAGAAGCTCTCAGAATTGACCAGCCCCCCTGTTGACTATGATGCTCTCCACACACAGTGCTAATCAACTGCCTGCAGCCTACTTCATGTTTCAGCTGCTGTGCTGTGTTTCCTATACAGACACCTTTCCACTTGGTAACCAGAATGAGGGGAGTGTCTCCCTAGCTTAAAGCACCCTCTGGAGGATTAACCCTCTTTCAATTCCTCCATCCATAGCTCTAGGAAACCTGAAGGTTGCACATGCCCTCAACACCCTTCCTTAATATGTCTTGTCTTTGCTGCCTTTCCCCACAACCTCCCTGCACGTGCCCAGTCAGGCAGATGTGCTCATTCTGCTGCCTGCTTGTTTTTCTTGAACTGGTTTGCACAGCAGATGTTCCAGTAAGTGTTTTCTCCTTCATCTCTTTATAATTCGGCTACAAAATAGAAACTGCACACATTCTATTGTCCTTCAGATTTACAAAGAGGAAACTTCACAGCCCCCTTCCCATCTCACAGGAAACTACCTTTCCTCTGTGAGCACAGATGCAATTTATTAGAAGAGTGTCTCTCATTCTACTTTTCTCGTAGGCTTCTTTTTACTTCCAGATGCCTTTCTGTGTAGCCTCAATGCTTGTAAAGGTCGTTTTTTGTTTTTTTAGATTTTCCTGCTTCTTACTCAGTAGCTTTGTTAATAGAACAGTTTTAATACCTGTCCTTTTTGTCCTAATACTGTCTTTAGTTCTGAAAGCTGTTACCTAGTTTCTGAAAATAGGGTTGCAAGGTCAGATACTATTGAAAAAGAAAACCTCATTTCATTAAGTAAATATCTCTATTAATTCTACTCTAGTAATATCTGTAATAATTAAATGATTATCTGCATGCATATTATAAAGCTAATATACTATTTTTAATAGCATCATTAAATTTTAAATTATTAAAATACATTTACTTATGAATTAAACCAATATTTCATGTGCATCTTATATATGCCATCTGTGTACGAGCATGAAGGGTAAGCAACTCCAAGTCTTACTCATCTTGTTTTCATGGAGTTTAAAATTCTGCCCAGCATGCGAATGGCATCCATTAAATATATGTGGAATATACTTAGAGGTTCAAAACAGCAACTAAATGAAAGAGTCTCTTCTTGTCATTGAAGAGCAATATGTTTGAGCAGTGCCCATTATGATTTCCAGATTCAGACAAAACTGGATCACATGCAGGCTTTGACATTCAGTGGGTACAAGCAAGCACACGAGGAAAAATATTTACTACTTCTAAACCTCAGTCTTCTCATCGATTAGGTTTTTGTAAGATCAAATGAGGCAACATCTGTAAAATCTTCCTGATAGTGCTTTGCTTTAGTTCTCAAGTTGTTAGTTTTGTTATCACTTCTATGGCAAGCACGGGATTACAGTGCTAAGGGACGGTAGAGGCAGATGGCTATAGTACAGAGAAGGAACACATAACCTTCCCAAGAAGAAAATTCAGAAAATCACCCTCAGAAATTTCAGAAAATGATCTTTCTTTATAAAGAGTGGGTGAAGTTCTCAAACTGAAAGAGTGAAGAGAACTGAGATATGCAATGTACATGCCAAGCATGATTCATGTTAAAGTTAGGCAGAAATATGTTAGGTTAGATGCAAAAGTAAAGCACCCAACCAACAAAACCTTTGCTCCTATGGCCACTCTTCTGGGCAGGGCCGCCTAGCCTCGACTCAGACTGCTTTACAAAAACCTCTGTAACTGTGGCTGCGTATCTGTGTTGAGGGTCAGAGTCAGTGAGTGAGGATGCTGTGTTCTAGTCAAACTTTAATTAAGTCTCTCTTGATTCAGAGGTATCAAGTAGGAAAAATCAGTAACTACTTCTACTCTAATACTAGCGGCTACACATTTACTCAACTGGACATATCAGATCCTCCTCATCGAATGTTCTCTTTTACACTGAAAATAGAAATGTTCAATAAAATATACAACTCCCGAGTAAATTTGATTTTCATCTAAATAATGAATAGTGTTTTAGTAGTCTCAAATTTCTCTTAAATATTGCATAGTACATATTGATAATTATCTATTGTTCATCTGAAATTTAAATTTAACTGATATCTAAGGGTTTTTCTTGTTTGTTTTGATAAACCAGCAACCTTAGATGAAAGGGATTTTCAAGCCATTTGCTTCCTACCAGTGAAAACCCGTTCTAGCTATGCTCACTATCAAAAAACAAGGACCTGAGACAGTGTGACCTTAAAAATGCCTTGTGGAAATTATAGGGTTCTTCTGAAAGTTTTAAAACTAAAGTTTCAGAAGTGTTTTCTGTATACACAAGTTTTGGGATCCTCTAATGTGAACAAATGATGTAAAATTTCAGACTGTATTATCTCCATTAACCTTCAGAAAAGCCTTATATGATAAATGTAATTGTTATTATCACTCTGTATGTGAGAAAATTGAGGCAGAGATATTTTAAGTCACTGGCTTTCCTAGAGGTGGGATTTATAAATGATTGAGAATGGCCTCATAAATACCATGTTATACTGTCTTCAGCTAATGTAACTTAAGATATAACCCCCAAAATTATATTTAAAGACAAGAAATCACACATCATTTCTACTATTTCTGAAGACACTTGGATAAATAAACTAACTGCATCAATCAAGTTGAGCCAGATGGCAAGATAGCTCAAAAATTATAACACAGGAACTAGAAAAATGCTCCAAATTGGACTCTATCAAACACATTTTTTTATTTCCATAGGTAAAGTAATGCACACCCAAATTAGTCTTCCCCTTCATTTTTTTCTGATATTGTCAATTCCCATGCAAGGGACATGTCCTCAGTCTTGCTTGGGGTGCCTCTAATGGAATTGTTACTCCTTCAGTAACAAATGATCACTCTAATTCCAACTTATTACTGTCTCCCACATTGCTGAAGTTCCAGCAAATCAACAAGCTACATATCGATGTGAACTGTGCATAGACGTGGTCTAAATACTATCAAATCTTATACTACTTCCTACAACTTTCTTGAGGCCATTTCATTAATTTGTTCATTTCTCTTATTTAAAAGCCTTATTTCCCCTTTGACTTCTGTCTTTTCATCACTTCAGTGTTGGATAGATATCAGCTCTGTATAAAGGGGGTCTTAATTATCAGAGGTGCCCATAATTTGAATGAGTAACCTCCTCGTACTAAGATTCTTGCTTGGAAAAGTCTTGAAGACTTTCCTATTCCAGGGTTATTTATGATGGTTCTTCCTCAAGCTGTGACTATTGATCAAGTGATCTCTTAAAAGTCATGCCTCTCCGTGGCATTGGAAATTTGCTATTCCAAAGATAACAGTGTATTATTCAGTCTCATTTTCCTACTCTACCATACTGATGACTTTTTTTTTTTCCGTTTAACACACCAGTCATTCATCTCAAGAGAAAATGAGAATTTTGAATTCTAAATACATGCCACCTTCTAGTGCTTGGATCCCCAAAGTCAGATTTTTCTTGTGGACTTTCTATGCATCTTATATGGCCTCTCTATAAACCTGTGCATGTATGGCCTCTTTATGAACCTGTGAGTGCAGGATTTGATAGACTGCCCTAAAATAGTGACCCACATCACAAGGCAGCTGGGGATGTCTAGGTAGCCATGCCTGACTGTGTGGCCATGGTCTAAGATGGTCTGGGAGGAGCTCAAAAATTACATCAAGTACCTGCACAGGAAGTCCTTCCTATAGATGTGACCAACATGTCCCTCTGGTTCCTGGTAAAAATTATCATTTATCTCCCCTGGACCCTATTCTTCCTGTTATTGTCACATTACCAATCATACTTGTCTGTTACTGCTAATAAATAGCAAGAGGGCTTCTCACGGAGCAGCAGAGTTTTGCCTTGCAAACCTGTTCCAATGACTTGTCCCTCAGCCTGTCCTGGAGGATGCACTGGCACGTTCCTGATTCAACATTTTTTACTGAAGTTCTGCAGGTGATGCTTCTCTCTTCTGGGAAATAAAGCCCATGACTCCACCAAAGCTTCCTTTCAATGTAGAATTACCGTTGTTCAGCTGCCTTACAATTTGAGGCCCTGTATAAGTCTATCTGTATAAGTCAAATCCTGAATTTAAATCTTCCTAGTCAAACCAGATTCTACTTTCTAACTTCTCCCACTTCATATGAGATTGTGATTGCAAGAAATACAATTAGTTATGATAGCAGTCTGGATTCTAATAAAAACCTTCCAAATTAAAAAAAAATCATTATTATTCAAGCAAGATCATTTCATAGATATATTCAATATTCCCCAAGAGAAATGGTTTGTCAGCAGATTAAGATGTTCAGTTGTTCAGGGATAGTGTAGACCTCTAGTTCCCAGTGCACTGCATGTATTCTTAGTTTGCAGTCATGCAAGATCCTAATTAGTTGAGGACATAATTGCTTTACAAGTGAAGCTTAAAATACAATTAATTATAATATTAAAATGGTCTATTATATTTTAGTAATATTAATATTTCATTATGGAACAGGGACTTTTTGAAAATTATTACAGAATTATGAAGAACATTTTTATACTTATTTATGAAAATGACAAAGGAAACTCAAAATAATTTTAGGTCCCCCCAAATCCCCAGGTGATACTTTTTAAATGCATAATCTTATAGCTAAAAAGGAAAGGAATGAACATTTCAGAAGCATAAGGTGAAGAATGAGTGGAAATTGACTTAGCATAAAGAGTCAATGTGAAAAAAACTTAAAACTCAACAAAAGTCTCAGAAACAGTCAGTCATACATTTCTGGAACTCAGAGTGAAAATGAGGCTAAAAGCAAGATGATCCCGATCTAGAGCAAAGCTAGGGGAAAAAAAACAAAACAAAAACTCAAGATATTATAGTAGGTAACAGAAGTTAGTTATTTTAAGTTTAATACTCTGGTAAGAAAAGGTTCTCCCAACTCTGCAACTGGGGAATTTCCTTATCCAGGCAAAAAAAGAGTAAACTAGATAGCATAGTAGACAGATATATAGATATATGTATAAATAACAGATATAGAGATATACATATAAAAGGAATTGAGTGAATGAGTTTCCTCCAATATCTGAAAATAGATAGTCCTTATAAAACCTTATGTAAGCTGAAATGATGTAAAACAAACAGTAAATTAACAGATGTGGTAAATTTACACAATGGAATATTACTCAGCAATCAAAAAGGCTAAACTCATGTCATTCACAGCAACATGGATGGATCTAGAAGGGTGAAATAAGCCAGAATGAAAAAGAAAAAAAAATATTTAATGGTTTCACTTATAGGAGGAATATAGAAGAAACACATAAGGGATCAGGGGAAAATAAGTAACTATAATAAAGTAAAAATCAAAATCATCAAGCAACTATGAATCAGAGACATTCTATAGGGGAGGAGGAGGAAGTAGGATCAGGACAGGGCTGGGAAGAGCACAAGGGACTATAGTGGTGGTGCATGGGTGAACCAGTGGTGGGAATTTCACAGGGAAATCATACATTGTATAAATATGAAGGATGATGTAATAAATGTATATTAAAAATAAATAAAAACTTATATGGAAAATCTCTTATCACTGTTTTGTGGACTAAATGAAAAATCAATGTACAGGTGTAAGAATGGCCATTTTCACAGATGAAATATGCAATATTAGTAGCTATCATTATTACTACTACTACTATGTTTGTTATATAAAGGAAAAGTAACAATCAACATATAATAACATAGCTAATATAAAATACATGCTGTCTATGCATAAATGTGTATTTATAACCACAAATGAAAAATCATGAGCACTCCTAGAATTTTAACTTTAGACCAGGAGAGGTCTTATTCATTGCCATCTATCTATTGCTCAATGTGTGTTGTTAAACTGAATTTATAAATCCTTAGAGCAGAAACACCGGAGTACATGAGGAATATACGTACAAAGTCTAGAGAACAGATAGGGAACACAGTCATATTGCAGAAATCCCAGCATGTCCTCATTCACCCTGCTTTCACCCTATACTCATCTTCAAAGCATAGCGGATTATGGAAGTATGTGTTCCCAAGATATTCAGCTCTTCACTGGCGTCTTCTATTCCACCTGACCTTCCTTGGTGTTCTGCACCACAGTCACAGGTAAACTGGATGAAATGATGTGCATGAAGCAAAACAGATCTGATCAGTATTGAGATAAAAACAAAACACACACACAGACATACAAAAAAGCTCAAAGGAAATGTTCCAGTGCAGCAGATTTAGAAATTACTACTGAAAGCACAGTTATAGCTACTGCCAAATGAATTCTCCTTGAGTTGAGGTGATTTTTTTTCCCTGCTGGCATTGTTATCAGGTCTGGCTGACCTGCGCTTATTGCATGCTGTTTTGGTGCATTAGCCTGCTGCTACTGTCTCCTACACACCAGAGGTAGCAGCCTTTGAGAAGTAAAACTACTTGACACAATTTGATAAAACAAAGCAAACTATTCCGTTTTTCACATTCAGGATGTGAAACCAAGCAGCTTATAAATAGGTTAATTTGTTCTATTGTGTTCTGTTTTCTCCTCTTTCTGTCCATGTTAAAAAAGATCTAAGCTAGATCCCTCAGACATTTGCATAAATATATTCACATCAACAAGAATATGCATCTGTCTCCATTCAAACACATGAAAGCATTCCTGTTAGAGAGTATAGTTAAAGGATACAAGTTCTGTTGCAAAGGATGAAATATAATTAATTGGTAGATGTTTAACATTTCAAACTTAAATAAGAGGTTTTTTTTTAATTTTTATTTTGACCCAAATAAATATACCCAAGCTAAAATTTGCTGTTTTGTTAAATGGTAAGCTTTTCATTACCAAAGATAAAGACAGATAGTATGGAAGAAAATGATATATTATATTAGTAGAGAATATAAACAGTATATTTTCTTTCTAGTCTGTGTTCCTTGTTCTGTAAATAAACCCCAGTTTTGAGAGACAAAAAGCATAATGCCATCTAAAATATGATTGATACTCATGTAAGCATTTCATATACAGTACTTTTGTAATTTATTTTCAAGGTAAATTACATTTTTAGCTTATATAGTTTCATCTTCACACTGCTCCAGGTAGCAAATATAACACTATCCTCCTGAATTTCAAAGTTAAAAACAAACAACTTTATTCTTTCAAGGTTGCCAGTTCATTCTTCCCAAGGTACATTTGTTTCCCCACATTAAATAGTTTCAAATACCTGAGCCATTCCTTAACCATTTGACAAGTCTTTCTCTTTTAATAATATTCTATTTTTTTGTCATAACATTGGTTTACAACACTGTGTATGATTTAGGGGTATAGGTTCATATCTCTTAAGATATATGTTAATATGCACTCCTGCCATCTAAACACACATTATCCATCATATTGCATTAGGCCCTCTGCCCCCCTTTAACCTCATCCCCACCCTGCTCTGGTAGCCTCAATTATTTATTTATATTTCCAAGGGTTTTTTTTTTAGTTTAAAGTTCCTTTGCTTTGTTTCTTTATAGTCCACTTAAGGGTAAAACATCTTGTGTTTATCTTTCTTAATTTGAGTTATTTCACTTAGCATAATCCCTTTTAGTTCCAACCATTTGTTGCAAAATGCAAGATTTTATCTTTTTTACACCTGAATAATATTCCACTGTGTGTATGCGTGTGTGTGTGTGTGTGTGTGTAATATATTGTCTTTATCTCCTCATCTGTTGTTAGTCACTTGGATTGTTTCCATAACTTGGCTTTTGTAAATAGTGTGATGAGCATAGAGTGTATGTTTTCCTCCAAATGAATGTTTTCATATCATTCACATAAACCCACCTTCTCTGATTTCTTTCTCATGTTTTAAGCACTGGGATAGGTATTTTATATCGATTACCATAATGAAAAATCTTGCAAAGTAAATATTTGGTGTTAAATTTAAACTCAGATTTATCCAAATTTTTGTATGTTCTATAATGTCTCTCTATTTCAAAAATTATAAAATATCCCAGCAATTTTTGACATTTCTGATTTTATGTGGTTAGTACTTAGGGTGGAGATATTAAAAGTAAAAGAATAATTACTATAAGAAGTCACAGTTATTGCAGTGATTGGTAAAAGTTTAACATAGTAGATGTTTATACAGAAAGATGAAAAGTTACAAAGTAATTTAAAGACAAGTAGAAATCTGGTCCTGAATGATATTTTCCAAACTCACATGGCAGCCCCTACAAATTCATGGCCTTTCAAAAGCTGTCTGCTAGGCATTTACATGATATGCAACATCCCAGAACTAAGGCAGTCAATGTTTTATATAATAGACATGTGAAATTTCGTCTTAAGATAAAGTTAGAAATGTTGAGGCTAATGGAGTATTTTCAAAAATAAACCTGCAAAAGCTTTGGTCATATATCTTCACATTGCTCCAGGGTTTACACAGAGAGAACAACAACCAGGCCACAGGCCCAGACACATTCTACAGTTGTGCCCATTAACTCTTGGAAAGAATACAGACATGCCACCTAATGATAGCAATTTCCAGTCAATCTAGCAAAAGACATGACCTGTTCTGGGTTTCCTGGAGGTTATAAGAACATTGACTAATTTACTGAGCCACTATAATAAGATAACCAGATGGAGAAGCTAATGGGCTGAGACAGCGACAGTTAAACATTATTTGCTAACACCGGTATAGCAGAGTTGAGTGTATTATAGGCCAGTACTTACCTTTTAATTAAAATAATACTGTTTTCAGCATTATTTTAATACAGCAGTTAGGCAGCATGGATTTAGACTGCCAGCCTTATTATTATTACTTTTATTTTCAGTTTCTTTTGGGAAGACTGCTTGAGCAAAGTCAGACAAACTGAGTATCACAGTATTTTGATCTAGCTGCTTAAAGTCCATTTAATTACTTGTTTGGCCTTACAAAGTTATATTTAAAATAAAAGAAGCAATACTTCAACTGTCACAAAATATAAAACTGAAGTTGAAAATAAAATCTTTAAGGATCATTGAATATAATCTGTATGTCCCATTTTGAATATGTTCTAAGACATTTGGCATAAATCATTGAAGTTTAAAATAGCTCTTCTAGTTTCTGATTCTAAGTTCTTCCCGGTTATTTATTATAGCAACATATGAAAACACTGCTTAAGTGAATCCATTTCAGTACCCAACAATCTTCAGAACGGGTTTGATGATGATTATTACAAAGCTACCTTGTAGAAGACATACTTAATATCTTACACTGAAATGTGATCCTAGATAACTGACCACATCTGTCTACGGGATTTTCTTGTGCCGTAAAGTCTTGAAGGTTTCTTTATATTTCTCTCCCTTTATGTAGTTTTTCTTTAGTCCTTCCTTACAGCACCCTTTCAAATTTTTAACTTGAACGGATGCAACATGTTATCTCCATTCCTCTTCTGCTGATTTACTCTATCCTCTGAAATTTTAGCTGTGTGCTCCATTCACATTTATTTTTTAATTCAGTATCACTGTCTGTTCCTACTTTTCCTACTCACTCCACTTTTCACTCCTTAATTCTCCCTTCATACCCCTTCTTTTTCCATTTTCTTTCTTACCAATCTTCTGAATTTACTGTTCCCCATTTTCAGTTCTGAGTGTTTTGAGTCTGAGTACTAATTTTAATTTTACTTCTCTGACTTTAAACTTTGAAAGAGGCACACATAGGTAGCTAATGACAATAAATATGTACACACACAAACACAACAAATAAAAACATTTATTCCTCCTTTCTTCCCTAATCCTTCTCAGAAGTAGAAAGTGGTAATAGCCAACCTGAATTAATTAAAAGTTTGGTCCAAAGAATAGTATATGTAAGAGCAAAATTACATTTGGAGAAAAGTGCTTTCAGAGATATTTTAAATGTGCTACTTTCTATGTTCCCTGAACCAGCATGCAAGATATTTCACTATAGGTAGTTTAAATAGCAAGACTACATCTGCTCTCATGTGGTCTGTCACCATTACTGTATTGATCTGCTTTCTACAAAGTCTCTGCAAGGAATCTACAAAATACACACTTTCTAAGGTTCTTGACATATATGCACATATACCCACTCATGTATATGCAACTATCTATCAATATTTCTATGTGTAAATATCTATCTATATTAAAATAAGCATGAATTCATATTTATGTCTCTACAAACTATTACTTCAACAGTGAGAAAATTGGTTACTACAGTCACCACTAAAGTGCTTAATTGCTTAATTCAGAACACATGAGGAACAGTATTAGCATTAACCCATACCCTGTGGGAAACAACTTTACCAATTAAGTACAGGGTTTATGTCCATTTTCTTCTGCCTTTAGTATCATTGACTCTAGCCAATTCTAAGATTATTAGGTTAGCATCTATTCCTTCATTTCCATCCCTTTCTGAGAGGTATTCCTTTTTTTTTTTTTTGTATGTTTGTAATGTGTTTATACATTCTTCATTATATTCTGGTATGCCTTAGCAACTTAAGATTCATTCTTTATGCTTTAAAGTTTTATGAATTTTGAAAAATGTGTAGTGTCATTTGTCCACCACTACAGAATTGCATATAATAGTTTCACTGACCTAAAAATTCCCCTATGCTTCCTATATACAAGCATTCACCCACTTTGAATTCCTGGCAACCACAGATCTTACTAGCACAATAATTATTTTCTTTTACAGACTTCATATGTAGTGTATGAATGGATGTCACATAAGCACATTTGAATATGTATGTAATCTCTTCAGAATGAAATATTTCACTTTGTAGCAGGCATTTCATACTCTCTATATTTTTTTCATAGCTGGAGCACTCATTTTTTAAATTGCTGAATAATATTTAATTGTATCAGTGTATCATAGTTTACTCATTCACCTGCTAAAGGACATCTTGGCTGATTTTGTTTTTATGGTGATTTATTATGAGTAAAATTACTACAAACATTCACATGTAAGCCTTAACAAAGAGGTAATTTTTCAAATTATGGTAAGTACCTCAGAGCTTCTCTGCTGGATTGTGTAGACTACGTTAAATTTGAAAGGAATTGTCAAACTATCTTCCAAAGTGCCCACACGATTTTGTATACCAGCAACAGTTAATAAGAGTCTATCTTTATCCTTGATAAAATTGGTATTGGCAAGTTTTTGGATGTTATTCATCTTATAAGTGTGCACTTGTATCTCATTAGTATTTTAATTTTCAATTAATTGATACATCTTATATCAAGTGCTTTTTCATATGCTTATCTGCCATCTGTATTTGTTCTTTGATGAGGCATCTGTGGAGATCTTTTGCCCATTTTCTTTAGTTGGATTATTGGTTTATTTATGATTAAGTTTTAAGAATTCTTTGGATATTTTGAATACCAGTTGTTTATCAGATATCTGTTTTTCAAACATTATATCTCATTATGTGGCTTGTCTTTTAATTCTGTTAATTTTTTTATAGATCAAAAGTTTTAATTTTGATGAAATTAAAATTTTCTTTGATTTCTTTCACTAATGCTTTATATTTTCCACTGTATATCCTGTGCACATTGATAAATAAAATATATTTATATTGTGTGTAGTGGGGATTATGCTAATGTACTTTTACTAATGTAATTTTAATTATTTTTTGCTAGCATATAAAGTGAATGTCTATTGTATATTAACTTTGCATCCTGCAATCTTGGTATACTCACTTATTAATTCTAGAAGCTTCTTTTGTCGATTCTTTGAGTTTGACTACATGGCAATTATATCATTTATAGATAAAGAGAGTTAAAGTCTTTCCTTCCCAATATGTATGCCTTTCAATGTCTCTCCTGGACTTACAGTGTCAGGTTGAACATGAATGGAAAGAAAGGACATTTTGGCTTTGTTCTACCTTAGGAAGATGACATTTTTCACCCTATTTGGTGGGTTGTAATTCTTGATGCTAAATAAACACTCATTTTGGGTCAAAAACAAAGCCCATATATGTAATATAGAAGATGCAAACTTAAAAACAAAACTTAAGAAGGATTAAATAGAAAATTTCTTTTAGGGAGTAAATATTGTTATTAGCAGCCAATCCTACATTCTGAACAGGAACAGACTTCGATTCCAACATAATGTATTGTAGTGATTAGCTGCCATCTCTACTATCTCTTCTGGTAACCTATCTACTCTGAAAGTAAAAGGGATAAAAATCTAATTATAATATGATTTAAAACTGCCCTCTCAACTCTCAAAAAATTCCTTTTTTTTTTTCTCTCCTTGTTAGAACTTTCTCTGTGGCCTGGTTCTATGAAAAAAATTTCTAGAAAAGTCGATGAGAAATTCTGTTGGAATAAATGAGTCACAATGAAGGAGTGGACATATTATTAAAATATTTTATATTAAAAAATAAAAGAAAGTCAAGTACACTTATTTCTAATAGGTTTTTCATTAATTTTATTCCTGTTATCCTTCATGAAGTCATGATTCATTTACTAGAAAAGTCTTTAAAAAGAGTAATTTAGGCCAAAATGCTTATTATAAAACATTATCCCTCCTTTCCTTAATTTTGCATTTCTTGGTAAAGATAAAGAATGCCAGATTTAAGAGAAACATTATATTAATTAAATGGCATTTTGTCTAAATGACTATATTAAGCATTTTATGATTAACAGTAAACATGGAGACTGCTTATTAACTAGTCTGGTATGAAAAATCATTATAGTAATATCTCAATTGGTGAAACAGATATAATCTCTGTGTTTTTAATTTTAAGTCTGCTGGTACTAAAAGACTAGTTTTATGTTTTTAAAAGCTTTGAAAAGAGATTAACAAGAATTTTTAAGGTTAAGTAAATCAAAGTATCACAATGAAAACAAACGTTGGTAAGGGGTTTAGCATTTGAATAAATGTTAATTAATCAAATATTTAAAGATTCAGATCAGCAAATTTTTTGTCATGTTTGGCTCTTCTAGTAATTGTTTAGAAAGTTGAAATAAAATTGTCTTTTGTGATAAATACTGTATGGTGTCACAAATATGTAGAACATAAAGTAACTAAATTAATAGAGAAAGACAAGTCAAAAACTTCGATAGCTGACTATAAAACTGAGACATTAAGGGGTGGGGGTGGTGGAGAGGGAGGGCAACAAAATGGGATGGAAGGAGGGTGCAATAATAGTCTGTGGTAGTGGAGTATGGGCTAAGTGGATGAACTATAGTGGTCAATACCTGATGGGGATACTCCACTGTTACCTTAGCTAAAAATAACAAGCCATTCAATAAATAAATACATAAATAAAATTGTATTTTGCTATAAAAGGCAAGACTTGGAATTATTCTTCCTAGTTCATGGTATCTAACCTCAATTCCTACTGCCTGGTCCCTAACTTTTTCAGTTATCCATGGAGATGGGAGAAGGGTCTATGACAACATAGAACTAAGACTAGCAGGCATCCCACTTTCAATTCCTGAGAACGACAATATCTGTGAAAATGATGAACTTGTATTATAACTGTATTTACCAGAATGACATATATTGAAACTTTTCATAAAACAACATAGAAACATTTGTCATCTTCTCTACCATTGCTGTCAGTCTCAGAGACAGGGTTTCAGTCATCCAAACAAACAAATACTCAAAAATGTCTGAAGCAGGGTTGGGGGGCATATTACACTTCTGTAATGTAACCAATGGTGAAAACCAGTATTAACTCAATAAAAACATTTTTTAAAAAAACATAAATATATTTAAAATTATTATGTCTACATGTTTTGTGATGAAGTGGTCAGAATTTTATGTCTACATATATGGAAAGCCATAATCTCATCTTCCCTTATCAATCCACATACCAGCAAGAAAATCAAATTCCAGAAAACAGTTGGTAGAACATGACTAGTGTAGAGTTGAGAGGAGGAGAAGACAGCACTGTAACACTAAAAATAGTCAGCAGGAACAAGAACTACATACACTGGATAGAAACAAAAGCATCTGCTTTAGCAATGCATTTCTAGTATCATAAGTTTTACTCTATGACATTTTTTAGGATATCAGATAATTTAGGTAGTATGTAAAGGTAATATCTGATCTGTGTAAGAGTGAACCATGTAGTGAACCATAAATGTGTTTTAAATCAGAATTCGAACACTGAACTGGGCACTTCCTGTTATAAATCCAGTTAGTAAGACTAAGAACCATGTCCTGAGAACAATATCATCAAACACCATTGTCTTTTCTACATCTAGGTATGTTTTCTCCCTCTACATTGATTTCTCTATCAGAATTTTTCAGGTGAAAAGGATGACTCAATTGAAAGTAAACAAAATGGCAAATGTAGTATGAAGAAATGGGGAGAATTTGAATGTGTAATTAGAGTTTATTAGAACAATTACATAGAAGGAGAGGACCTACAAAGAATGGTGTTCTTAGTGAGTTTCAAAGCACAGGACTGGTGAGAAGAAGGGATTTAGAAATCTGGTAAGATAGGTAGTTAGGGTCTCCCTGGTGTTGCAGTGGGTAAAAGCAACGCACTATGAAGCAAACCATAGCCACTGCAGCATGTGTTCAATCCCTGCTGCCGGCCAGGGGAGTGACTCACATGGCACATCTGACCTCTCCTGCTGTGACTGCTGCTCCCCTCAGCAGTGTGTTTCAGTTGAGATCTGCCTGTTCTGCACCCCATTCTGTCTCTGGTGAATCCTCTCACACCCTACCCTGCACCTCTGGCCTGTACCCCAGTTCTTGTATGTATAAATAAAATAAATCTTTTTTTAAAAAAAAGATAGGTAGTCAAAATTATATGTTAAAATATTTTTGAAAAGACGAGAAGACTGAATGATGATAAAATTTATGCTGTTGCTACAGATGTGAGTGCTACAGTGGGGGGAGGTTAGAGGATTCTAAGGAAATGGTAAAGGATCTGAGGCCAGTGTGTTAGATGGGACACACACATAAACACATAAGTCACAGATGTGATCTCAAATACAGAATATTGCAAATAAAAGCACCCAGGAAAATAACCTAATGGAATCTAGAGGGGAAAAGTTTTTTTCTCTTTTTTTAAAATAAAGTATTATAAAAAAACAATTTCAGGGATGCTGCAGAGAGAGGTTCAAATGTGCATTCTCCTTTCTCATGCCCCTGAGCTAGAGAAGAAAAGAAGTTTCAGCTGGAGACATAAGCGAGACCACACCAACGGAATTCCATTGACAGAAACTTCAGGAAAAGTCTATGGCTCAGAGAAAGTGTATCTAGATGCTCCTCATGGCCAATGCTTGGTTTATTTTAGACTGATTCTGTTGCCACAGATGAGTCAAATTGTTTTCTCTAACCTGTGATTTAGGTGAAAGTCAGATTTCGGTGACTATTATGATTTATAGGTATTTCATTTGTGTTTTTCTTTAAAAACATAAAGTGAAGGAGATAATATCTGTAAGCACAATAGCCCAGGACTCAATCTTTATGATGCTTTGATAAAATAGATGAAATTTAAAGTTCAGTGTCACTGTACTTTATAATTTGATTCCTTATTGATCTTGTAACATTTGTTTTTAAAATCAAAATAATTTTATTGATTATTTGGCTTACCTGATTACCATTATGTTATTTTTATGCAACTTATTAAAATATTTTACATTTGTCCTGTCTATTAATTAGTCATAATATTTGAACTTAGGAAATGTCAAGGTTAAGTCCCTCACCTAGATAAAGAAATAGAATGATAAAGTATGACAGCAGGAATTGTATATGATATGCCCTTCTACTCAATCATGTGTAACATGTCACTTCTGGTCCAACTTATCATGAGAACCATTGAATGCATCTGACAGGACATATATTTGACTGCTGGAATGATGGACGTCTCTGAATGTGTAGACCTGGCTTGATAGGAGATTATGAATGTGTGGATTCAAGGGCAGGTTCCCAGCAGCGAAAACTGCATTTCTACCTGACACTGCACCAAGGTTCTGGGATATTTGCCCTATTATGATGGTTGACAGTTAGCATGTGTTTTAACTCAGACAATCAGTCAACCTACTCTTGATGGGCAATTGCCAGCAGGAACATAATTTTTCCACATCAATTGTCACACATGTCTCTAATATTCTTATTCACCATTAACTAGATTGACGATGTTGTTTCAGACAAGAATAGGAGAAAGAAGGAAAGGTTTTCCTTCCTTTCTAGAAAGACAAAACAGTTCAACTAAATTACATAAGGAAAAAGCTAACAATCTTTGAAATATATATTAAAATGAAACGAAATAATAATGTCCAATGTCATAGGTATGTCTTGATCATTGTAAAAATTGTTATTAACATGTTATGCTGATACACATGAAGCTAAAATTATTTTAGCATCTGGAACAGAGAACCATGAACACATTTTGAAAATAGGAGCTTTAAGTAGCCACTTGATGTGAATATATTCTTTGGGTTAATACATTTCAAACAAAAATAATTTTATTTTTGTATTTATGAAAATAATATGTCATATAAGACAGTCTAGAAACAAGGTAAGAATTGATCTAGTGAATAAAATAAAAATTACTAATACTCCCATCACCAATTTACTTTTGATATATGTATTTTAGATTTATAAACATATATATGTACTATTATTATATATTATAATTTTAGTGAAGTTTGCTATTCATTTTACCAATTATTTATATTTGTACATGAATTTTAAAGTCTTTTAGCATGTATGAATACATTTTAACATATAATGTTGAGATTACATGTTTGGAGACTTCCTTTGTTACTTCCTTATTTTAAATGACAAGGTATTGCTGGGATGAAGGATAAGCAATTTTAGATATTTTGCATCTGATGTTTAATTTTTCAGAATTTAAACTTTTAATAGAAAAGTGAAAGATAATCCTGCTTTCTCATGCTAAACGGTAATTTTTCATTGACAACTTGTTAAGAAATAATAAGATACATGATTACCTTTCATGTTTTAATTAGACTTGACTACTGATTAAACATGATCACTGGGAATTTTCATTTCTTGACATTTTCCTCACAATTTTTTCTATGTAATTTGCTCTTTAAATTTTTATTTTGAGATAATTATGGAGTTATAGGAAGTTGCAAAAATAATTCAGAGTTCTTATGTGAATTTCACCTTGTTTTCCCAATATTTACATTGTACACGACTGTGAGATAATTAAAAATATAGGAAATTGACATGATTAGAATCTATGTTTATCTTATATATGTCACTTTTATCATTGTGTAACCACCATTACAACTGAGGTACAGAACTACTTAATCACCAAAAGCATTTCTTATTTTCCCTTACATTTACACTGACCCCCTGCGTCCCCAATATCCTTATTCTGAGACGTCACTAATCAGCTTTTCACTTCTATATCTTTGCAATTTCAAGAATGCTACATTACAAATTTATCTTTTTAGAAGATAAAAAGATATTAACACATTTGTATGTATATTACAAACTCCCAATCATTTTTTATGTTGCAATTATTTTAGAGGAGAGCCTGAATTTCAATTTTATTGGAGATACTGCTTTTACAGGATATTCTGTTTTTTTAATTATATCTTTTTTTATTGAGGTGATATTGATTTATAAACCTGTTATTGACTACACCTATAATCCAAGCACACAATCTTCTACTGTAGTCTGTTGAAACCCCTCTCCTCCTCATCCTTCACCCCTACCCTGCCCTTCTGGTAGCTTCAGTGCTGCAGTCAGTCAGATTTCTAGGGTTCATTTTGGTTTAGATTTTTCTATTCCTTTGTTTCTTCATATTCCACATGAGTGGAACTATTCAGTATTTGTCTTTCTCCTTTTTGTTTATTTCACTTAGTGTAATCCCTTCCACTTTCATTCATGTTATCACAAATGCATCATTTGTATGATGCCTAATGTTTCCCTAATTTCATTCATTTACCCTATATTTTCACTGTGTGTTTATTGTGTATATTTTTATTTGTTAAATTATTTAAATGTTAACATTTAAATATTTCCACTTTAGTTTATAATAATGCATGTCATAAAGTAGAAACTCCAACTTTATATCTGTTGTTATGGAAGCAGTCCCATAAATATAAAAATAAATGATATAGATATTTCTCCAATTTGAAAATAAAGCAACTTTATAGAATATTGAATTACATATGCACATGAATACATACACATGTATACACATATAATCTGTTTTTATTCTTGCAATACTGTAGGCTTCTCTTAATTATTGTTGCTTAATTATATTTTTAATTTCTGAAGATATAATTTTCCCTTCATTTTCTTTCCTTTTCAGATATTTCACTTTTTTGAATATGTGTGTGATGTTAACAAGCCTAAATGTCCCATTGAGATTTTAAATACAATCATGTTCAATTTATATATTTGTTTAGGGAGAATTCACACCAATATAGTATTAAGCCTCTCATTTATAACTTCTAAAACTTTTCATTTTATTCAAATGTCCTGCAAGATAATGTGTAAATCAGCATTCAAATAAGACTTTTTTGTTAAATAAATTCCTAGGTAATTTTTAAAGTTGCATTCTCTTACCTTATCACCCAAATAGTCTCTTTCTAGTTACTACAATTAAAAGATCCACTACTGGCCTCCCTGGTGGCGCAGTGGGTTAAGCAACGCACTATGGAGCAGACCGCAACCACTGCAGCACGAGTTCGATCCCTGCTGCCGGCCAGGGGGGGACC
>JAGFMF010011572.1:58208-122026 GCA_019455555.1 Galemys pyrenaicus
TCTCTGTGGTGAATCCTCTCACCCCCCCCACACCTCTGGCCTGTACCCCAGTGCTTGTATGCATAAATAAATAAAAAATCTTTAAAAAAAAAAAAAAAAAAGATCCACTACTCACTTTGCACCAAATCAAATCTAATGGAAGGAAAAGTTTTTCTTCCCTAATGGGAACTGGACAGCCTTCTGCTGGCAGCGGGTATTAGAGGAACTCAGCAAGACCCACTTGCCTTCTGTCTTGCAGAATTCCTAGCTCAGGCAGCTAAATAGGAAAAGCCTGACAAGGACAATGGTCCACTGTCTGAGTCTTACACCATACAGGGTTATATCTCCTGCTTTTCTGTCACTGCCCAACAATTAGGTGATGCTTCCTTGGGAGCCCAGCATTCAAACTCTTCTCAACAGTTACTTATAAACTCCACCTCCATTCTCAACCTCAGGTCCTGACACTTGCTCTCATTCTCAGCAGATCTGCTATCTATTTCACAGAGAAAAGAGAAGTTCTCCTATTTTTAATACTGTTAGCTTCCTACCATGCTGCCTACCAATTACTTAAATCTGCACTCATCTACTTTTCCCTTCTCTCATTATAAAGTAATTGCCCCTCCATTTTATAGCTAATTTCTTTTTTTTTTTCTTCGAAAGAAAAGTTTATTTCTATAGCTAATTTCTTAATATGTGTTCCTGCTTTCTTGGGAGATCTGTCCTATTACTTATTTCCCTTTCTGTATCTATTAATGAATTTCTATCTACTGTTTTTTTACCCTCAAATGAGTTTTCAAGCTTCTCCCATCTTAAAAAAATCCCATTTTCACATGTCATGTTAAGTTGCATTTCTCTATAGTTATATAACATTTCTAATTATTCAACTGTATCAAAGTGTTTTCTTAAAGCCTTGTCAAAAGATTGTCTACTATATTGATCTATTCTGATAACCAGCAACAGGATTTCATCATTACTAAAATTTTCCCTTTTATTCAATTTGTTTTTAATTCTTTCTCCTATTTTTATATAATTTCCCTACATTTTAGTACAGTCTTTAGATATATTTATATTGTTCTTTCTTCTCATTTATTTAGTTAAACGTGGACTTCATTAGTTATTCCTTCCTTTTTCATAATGAAAGAATTTGTTGCTATTATTTTTCATGTGCTTTTCCCTTTAGTTGCCTCTCATATGGTTTGATATATAATCTTGTCATCTTCATTTATTTTCTTTAAAGTCTGTAATTGCAGTTTTGAATTCTCTTTGACCCAAAAGGTATTAGGTATAATGTTTTTGCTTTCCAAGTACTTTGATTATTTTAGTTTATTTCATTATTACTTTCTGAAATTGTCTACTGGAAGTCAGAAAATGTGATCTACATTCGATATTTTTTGTTACCACTTTAACAAACATTCAAAGACATTTAAAAAAGCATATATTCTCTCCAGGATCCAGCATTTGAGCAACATTATTATTAAAGATACTATTCCATTTCTGGGTTTTTGTATTTACTTTTTCATTTTTAATTTTTCAAGTTTAACAGAGCTAAATTGAAGATTTTTACTAAAATTGGGGTTTGGATAATATCTACTTGTATTTTTAGAATGCTGTGTCTCTAATTGTATAAATGTTTATGACAAAACATCTTCACTCTGCAGTGATATTTTAATCAAAACAATATAATCCTCTTTATCTAATTTCTTCACTTGGACTACTAACTTACTCATTAACATTGATTTGCTAATATGTTTTTTATGTATGGTTTTGCTAATCTCTCTATGATTATTTTTACAAGGATTGTCTCATAATTATTATCTAGATGTATTTTTTCCAACCTTTTTTCAGAAATATATTTTAACACTTATAAATGTATTTATTAAATTATGAACCCATTTGGAATGTTGTAAAATCCAAAATATTTATAATGCCATATGTGATCAATAAATTTGTCTTTCCAGCACAATTTACTGTTCTTAGAGGTGACACTATTACTTCATAGCCATGTGTCATATCTAAGGTAGTTTACATATTTCATATACTTGTGCTTGCGATTTTGATCAAACAGATCACAGCATAGTTTTTCACATTATGTTTTTGCCTAATATATTTTACTTAGCTATCTGACTAAACATATCCTTATCTGCTCATACATAATTATGCCACTCTTTCAGTGACTACAGAACTTTCCATTGGTTTCCTATGTCACAATTACTTCCAGTCTTCTTTCTTTTAGTTCTGCTAGATTCTGCTAGATCTTAGCTCTGCTAGATTCTTCTGTCTTTGTGGTATATGAATTTCAGTATGATTCATAAATTAGAAGATAATAAATTAAAATTCATTTTAAACTAGCACATGTATAGGAATAATCCAAATGTCTTTTAAAATTGGCACTCTATTATATAGAGTTACAAAACTGTGCAATCAAATTACACTTATATTACACACATTGACTGTTCTGACTTATTGATGAATGTGTGTAGATATTTATCACAGCAGTGCTTGTTTTTTCAGACTTTTTTTGCTTCATTGCTGGAGCCCCAGTATTCATCAGGTCAGATGCATAAGAGATATAATCTAATACCACTTGCATACAAATACACACATCTCCACACTCAGACACACTCACTATTTGGTATACTCCTCAGACTGGTGTTCCATACATTAAAATAGTCATAAATATTATTTTGGTTAAATTCCATGCAAAAGTAAATCAGTAAAACTTTCTATAATTTGTGGATTTATGGATACTACATTTTAAAGTATGTCCCGATAGATGCAAAATTCTGTTAGTTTCCATGAAACTTAATCTTGGGCATATAGTTACACAAACCTGATGATCATGAAAATTTTGCATGGTTTAGCATCTGGTTCCATATATTTCAAAATTTATTTCTTCTGCTTTAATAACACTTTCTAAGGTTAGATGCTATAAAGACATGTATACTTTTCACTTTAACTTTTGGCCCTGCACCTTCAGCTGGGGGTGAGTGGCATAAATGTTTGTCAGAGTATTCCTGGAAGCCATTCTGACTCCATTGCAGGGAGTTTAACTTAATTATACACAAAGATTACTGTGAGATACATAAAATAATTCCTCTAAATTCAAACTATGTGTATTTCCTACCAATTCTTCTTTGCTTAAGAATTCTTAATTTTTTTTGTGACATGTTCTTTGGAAGTTTGACTCTTTGGTAGTCTGAAGTGTACGGACTTCTCAGAGTGATAAGTTCTGAAAGTAATATGATAATATTATAAAATAAAACAATTGTATTGAAACACAATTATGAAATAATAAAGATATGATAATGTTTTTTATTACATTGAATAACAAGATCTAAACACTTGTGATTTCAAAATAATAAAAACCTACATCCTGAATTCACTATTATAACTATGATTATCACTCTATGATGATATGATGTATATAATATCAATTAGGAAAATTAATCTCATTGTTAATTACTGTGGTTTAATACCTCCTTTCATATGTAAAAGGAATGCTGTCATTAAACATAACATGTACTTTTAAAAATTACTTTAAGTTATAATTAAAATCTAGCATTATATTACTTTCAAGTGTGCAACATACTGATTCAACATCTGTATGTATAGCAAAAATGATCACCAGAATGAATCTGGTTAACATCTGTAACCATATATAGATGTCTTTTTTTTCCACCCAATTCACACATATATTTGAGGTCTATTCATTGATCTCTCTATTAAGATTGCACAAGATGCCCAAATTATCCACGATGATTACAATGACACTAGAAGGGGGAAAGGTTTAAATTCCATCAAGATATGCTTCTGGTTCTTAGAGTAAAAACAATATGAAATTATGGATGCTGTGAAAGATTTAAGATTTTATACTACTTGCATTTTTAAAAATTGTGAGCCTTAGACTGTTGCACAGTGAAAGACATGAGACTTTTGGGTGAAAGGAAAAAAATAGTACCTCACTGGCAAGCAGCATGAATATCATCATGTTCCATGTCTGTTTACTCAAATCCTATGGGAATGACATAGAGAAGTCAGCTCAAAGAGTGTATGTATAAAAATTTTGAGTTAGGAACTATAATCTTTGTAAGAACTTGAAGGTGACTATATAAACCTTGATCTAGATGGAGAAACTAACTTCCTCATTAGATAGTAAACTAAGTCCTCCATTTGTATCAGAGGGAGACACTGTCTTTCTTCCAAGGTTATTTACTATAGAAACTTCTCTGGAAAAGTAGTCTAGAGAATGTCTAGTAGTTATCTAGAGTTTTGTTCACAAGATAATAAATGTGAGAGAACCATGAAGAATTATCTCTCAAAAGGAGCAAAGTTACATGAACCCATGAACCTACAGCTTGAAATAGAAATATATGTGTGATGTAAGCCACTGTAATTTGGAGTACTCACTACTTTAAATGGAAATCTTATGTCATTTTAATCTTGACTGGCTGACCAAATTTTCAACATCTAACTAACTTTCCACATTAATTATCCTTGTAAAGTCCACATTTATAAGAGTTGTACTTAGTTTTCAACAGGAAAATGAAAAATTTACAAATTGGAGTACCTAAAATGCTCTTAAGATATACTAATTTGTGTTAAGTCATATACCTCACAAGCTTGATTGACAATTAACTTGCAAATCACTAATTACTTGAAATAATGAGTGAAAATGAGTGAACTAATTAATAATAGTGCAACTGATACACTGTATATATTTTGTATAGGATTTATTTATTTACTTACTTATTTCCCATCATAATTTTATGGATTCTGTTACATGATAAACCATTTCAAAAGGCTAGCATGCTTTGTGAATAGTTTATAAATATTTGGAAACAATTTAACTTATATAATGACCTATAAATAATTTGTGATTTATACATTAATACATACTTATGATCTGCTGTCTACTATAAATATTTGCATTCCTGGAAATTCACTTAAGCTACTGAGTTCCAAAACAATCTATTGTAGGAAATGGAGAGAGTAACAATGTCTTTGTTTTTTTTTTCTATTGACAATTACATACATGTTTATGACTCTAAGTATTTAGATCATGTGATTATTAAAGGTGAGATAGTTAATTTTTGACAGTATAGAATAACTTACAATGTAAAATGAATATCAAATTTCAAAATGAGTTTAGAGAGATACAAGAAATATTCTTTTCAAAAGTTACTTCTAAGATTTCTTTTAGGGTTGTCTTATTCGTAAATGAATCTTTAAAATATTTATGTACAGAGTTGATTAAAATACATGAGCCCACAACTTAAACTTTATGAGGGAAATGTCTGAAGAGAAATTTTTAAAAGGAAATCATGGAGACATATCAGGCAATAAATGAGGTGAAATGTGTGGATAAATATCTGAGAGACAGATGTGGATATATATATGAGGAGGCAAATCTGAGGAGAAAAGTCCTTGAGGAGAAATATCTAACAAAGAAGTCTATGAGAAGAAATATCTCAAGAGAAAAGTCTGGAGAGAAAACTCGAGAAAAAAAACATGAGATGAAATTTTTCTATAAAAAGAAATGTCTTTGAGGTGGTTTATGTAAGAGGAAAATTATCTGAAGTCATGTTAGAGGATAAAGACTGAGAAGAAAAGGTGTGATGAAGATGTATTTAAGAAGAGAAAAGTAACTTTAAAGAGAAAAAGTATCTATGAAAAAAAAGTATCTGAGAAGGCATAGTATTTGAGAAGAAAGTAACTGAGAGGAAAACATCTTGAGGAAACATGTACTATGGAAAGAAAAGTCTAGAGAATAAAAGTGCCTGTAAGAAGTATAATAGCTGTAAAGAAAGGTGTTTGAGAGGAAAGACAAAGGAGAAAAGTGTCAAAAAGAAGGAAAAAAGTTTCCTTCCAAAAAGAAGTTCTAAAGAAAAAAGTGTATGTAAAGGGAAATTCTGATGGGAAAAGTGTCTTAGGTGAAAAGTGACTTAGGAAAATTTTTGACATAAAATGTTACTGAGGAGGAAAGTTTCAGTTTGAAGAATGAAGTTCTGGTAACCATACTTCAGAAAAAAAGTGTCTGAGGAGACATTCTGAGGAGAAAAGTGTCTGTCAAAGGTGAGAAGTGATGAGGAGAGAAATTCTAAGGAGAGCAGTATCTTAAGAGTGATATTCTGAGGAGAAATATGATTAGATGAGGGAAAAAAGTAAGAAATGTTCTAAAAAGAAGAGGAGGAAAGTGTCTGAAAAAGTGAAATTCTGAAATGATAATTACCTAAGGAGGGAAGTTTTGAGAAGTTGTGTCTGAGGAGAGAAATTCTAAGGAGGGAAAGTATCTGCCTGAGAACTGTCTCAAAAGAGAATCTCTGACTATAAAAGTGTCAGAGGAGAAAAGTGTCTATCTGAGGAAAAATTTAAATGAAAGAGATATTCTGAAAAGAGAAATTTGTGGAAAAAATTCTGAGGAGACGAGTGTCTCAGGAAAAAAGTTCTGTGGAAAAAATTGTCTAAGAGAGAACTGTCTGAAGAGGGATGTTCTGAGAAAAAAGTATTTGACTGAGAAAAGGTGTTTGTTGAGAGAATTTCTGAGGAGACAAATGTCTGTCTGAAGAGAAAAAAAATCTCTGAAAAGTTATATGAGAGAAAAGGATCTGTCTGATGAAAGAGAGAAATTTTGAGAGGAACAATGTCTGAATGAAACCCCGGAGTGGGGGGTGTGTGGGGGGTGGTGACAGAGGAGTCATGTTCTGAGGAGAAATATGTCTGAGTAGAAAATTATCTGAGGAGAGCTATTCTGATGAGAAAAATACAAAAGGAGAATAGTTTTGAGAAGTATGTAAGGAGAAAATTGTTATAGGTGAAAAAGGTTCAGTAGGATAGGGTCAGCATAGAAATGTCTACTAGAGAAATCTCTGAGGATAATTGTATTTAGGAACGATCTGTGAGAATTGTGTAAGGAGATAGGTCTGAGATTCATGTGCATACATATGTGTGTATACATACATACATATATGTACATATTACTCTGTGTGTGTGTGTATGAGCAGAATTATCTGTGGAAGATATGACTGAGGAAAATGTCTGAAAGAAATGTCTGAAATTAAATGTTTGCAGGAAATTGAAAGTGAAATATGCGGCACTAGAGATGTGCTGTGGCTTCTGGTTAGGTGGTGCTGTCAGGACCTTGACAGGAGATTCAGGCAGCAAGGAGATGCCAGGGCAGCAGTCTTATTTGGGCACTCACTGTGGATGACCTTTAGTTCTTACCTCTCATCTCAGACTTGTAGCTTCTGATCCTGGTTACTGCCTACAGCTGCTAACTCCTTCTCTGATCAACCAAGCAGGGCTGTGGATCATCACAGCCTCTGAAGCTGCCTCAGCAGTGCCACGTGTGATCACCTCCTGCTGCCCCAGAACTTGAAGTTCTGGTTTTACCTCTTCAGGTCGGTGTGTCTATTGCTCCAGCTTTTTTTAGAGGAACAGTGTCATATTTCATGAGCAGCTTTTGGTTTGGACTCTGCAACATAGATACTGTCTGGGGAAGGACAGAGGCCATTTGCCACCTTAGAAACTCACTCTCATTCTTATCGCTCCCAATTTCCTCTCTGTAAGTAAACCTTGTTAATGTTGCTTCTTTCTGTGTTTGAGTAATGTCCTGAAATTATAAGAACGTGGTTGAGAACCTGCCATCTCTGAAATTCTCCCAGATTTTGCATGGTTTCAAAATGTCTGAGAAATGGATGTGCATATGTGCATATGTCTATGAGGAGAAAATTCTAGGTATTTTTTTTAAGATTTATTTATTTATGCATACAAGAGCCAGTGTATAGGCCAGAGGTGTGGGATGGGGGTGAGAAGATTCACCAGAGATAGAGTGGGAAGCAAAACAAACAGACTGACTGAAAAACATTGCTGAGGGGAGCAGCAGACAAGATAGGAGAGATCTGATGCGCCATGTGGGTCACCTCTCTGCCTGGGGATTGAACTCACGCTTTAGTGGCTGTGGATAGCTTCATAGTGATGTGACTTAAACCTTGTACCATCAGGGAAGCCCAGATAATTCTAGTTGGAGAGCTCTCTGAGGCACAATGTCTAAAGAGAAACATCTGAGGTATATGTGGGTATGAGCAGAATATTATATAATGTTATAGTCTAATGTTCTTTCAGTAAATTTCATAAACGGTTTTTCTCTAGTTTACCCTCCATATGCTCTCTTCTTCATTTTCAAACAGCTTACTTCCTTATCATTCACAGCTTATCATTTACCCTTGAACTCACTAAACTCTGTGTTCTATATCAGTCTTCCATCAGAAAACATTTTTATATGATAGCGTAATTCCTCATTTATGTATATGTTTTCTCATGTTTAAAGTAACATTTGTTCACTTTTTACCAGTGCAGAAAAAAAGCTAATATTGTCATCAAAATATACATATATATCATGAAATATATATACATCTCATAAGAAATACATATATATACATCTCATCAAAATATATATGGTTATTATTTGGTTGGGTAGCCTATATTTTTTGTAGAAAAATTCATTCTGCTTTATCTAAGTAGAAATATTCTCACACAACTTCCACATGATACCAAATTTTGTTTTTACTTTTGGCTATCTAAAGCAAAGAACAGATCTTTGCTTTAATATAAACGTTGATTCATAAACTGGAAATGTTGAGCAAGCTAGCAAATCTTAAAACACTGTTTTTGACTACTTTTAAACAATTATTGAGAAGTGATCAGTTATATATACATATTTTTAAAATATCATAAAACAATTCCCATAATAATGACATCAATTTTGAGATTATCTACTCTCATTTCTCATCTATTTCATTTTTATAATGTGATAAATGGTTTTATTAATGGGTCGTAGGGCAAAGGGTCAAGAATTGTAGTTTTAAAAACAATGATCTAGATGTGAGGTACATTTTTTGCCAGATCTAATGATAGACCCTTAAAAACTAATTCAGTTATTTCTGGGGGTTCATGGTTTCCTTCAGTTTGTTTGCAATAGGAGTATCAAGACCTCTGTAGTCACCCTGGGTAAATTACCAGTGATTCAATCTCTGTCCTACAATGGAGATTTCTAGTATTTTGTTTCAGTCTTAATCAGACTCTTTACCCAACTCAGTAATTCTTAGGTGTTTGATCAAATAAAAAAACTATATATCAAATTTTGTCAACAGTAATACTACTGACATTTTGGGCTGAATAATTCTTCATTGTGGATGACTGTTTTATACACTACAGAATGTTTGCTAACATCCTTAGCATTTATACATTAAATATCAGTAATATTCTCCACATACACTAACACAAAAGTTCCAAAGACATTATCAAATGTCTTTGGTGAGGAAGGAGGGTACAGAATCATCGCAAGTTGAGAACCATGACTTTATGTGTTGGGGCATTTAAACAAGAAATAATTTAGGGAGAGAGAAAAATAAACTTCAAAGTAAGACTCATAGTCGAGCATCCTGTTATCCCACCTACTGTCACCCCACTCCATATCCACCATTTTTTGCTTAGCTCACTAGAGCCAAGAAACAATGTTTTTACCATACAACCTTATGGAAGATAATAATAGCATTAACAGTGTACATCTATCAGATACAGTACCAGATACTGTACTAAATATAGTACCAGAGTTAGAGAATAACTCCACCGATGACTTGGAAAGGAGTTATTAAGGCCATAATAGTCTATTAAGAAGTGGAACAAAGGCTGACTTGACCACAGATGGTATGGCTACAGAGTTTGCATATTTAACCACCCTGCCATAATTGTTCTGAAGACTTCAGCAGTTTGTTTGATTTTTAACAAGCTGGTTTCCAGGCATCTGCATCAATCTCTGCAGAAGAGCACTCCTGTGTCTTGCTTTGTGGTGTTTCATATTTTATCAATTAAGCCTGGGGCATGGGAAAGGATGGTATAGAGAGGATTCAAAAACTTTGATGCCTCCCTTCCAGAGCCTCTGAGTAAGGCAGTGACATAGAAAGAATGGGATTGGATAAGAAAATTGATTTTAATCATTTTACCCCCAGTCTCTGTATTTTCCTTGTTTCCTTCTGAACTAAGATCCAGTATCCTAGATTTAAGTTTATTTTTCTAGTCTTAGAGAAAATTTTAGCCATAGTTTTCTAGAAGACAAGAAATTGTCTTGAGAATCTATCCTTTACCCAAAGCTGTGTTCAATCTACCTTTTCTCCCATAGTTATAACTCTTGCCAACTACATGGACTTTTTTTCTTGGAAGTGTGATAAGTATGCAACTCTATTTATTTTTAATTACTTAACTTATTTTTGTGTAGAACTGCAGTGTAGGGTGGAGGTGCAGGAGGTGAGAGGAATCACCAGAGACAGAGTAGGGAGCATAACAGATGGATTTAGGGAAATACATTGCTAAGGGGAGCAGTGGACAAGTAGACAGGAGAGGTCTACTGCACCATATGTGGCCTATCTCCCTGGCTGGGAGATATTCAGACTACAGCAGTGATAGCACTGAGATAACCCATAGGCCACCAGGGAGGCCCTACAGCTCTCTTTTAGAGCCTTCTGTTTAATGAGATTTCCAAAACCAGAACCATTCTTAAGCACTGAGAATTTCATTTGTTTTACATTCAAATATATTGTTGTATTTTTCAAAATGATAAATTATTACTCTAAAGGAAATATCAAGTGAATACAAGAAAGTGTTTTACTTAACTCATTAATTGATAAGGAAGTCAGTAAGATGGTATGGTCAGTTCAAAAGGTCTTAAGGAAGAGGTCATTTAAGGACAATTGGAAACAAAAAGTATGAGGATAAGATGCTGAGTTATACAGAAAAACTTTGGTATACTCATGTCATCAATTGTTGGGATCACCCGTTGTATCTGACAGAAAATACCTGCCCTTTTATCAGACAAAATCTACAAGCCCAATACATTTTGGACTGTCAGTCAATAATGAACAATGAGGTGAACTATGTACATTCCTCCAGTCAACTCTTGGGTGGCCTTTTCTTCCATGTAATAACAAGAGATTGTTTCACCCACCTTTCTGCCTTATTTTCAAATCTTAGCTAATATTGAAACATGTATCATGAAATTTCAATTGAATTTCAAATTTCAAACTTTCAGAAATGAGCCATGAACAGTTCCTGATTCAGGTCCAAGAAACAGAATCAAGGATGTGTTTATAGATCCTTCCATTCCTGCATTCTCTAATTTGTCTTTCACAGCACTTTAAGCATCTTTCCATTAAGTAAGTAGCTATTCATAACATATACTTTGACCTCATTATTTTTCCTATTTCAAACCAAGCTCTGATATGACATTTTAAATTAGCATTTTTTTCCAGATAATATACTCAAAAATGACTGTAGGATTGTTCACAGTTGATGAACTTAAAACAGAAAATGACAATTGAATATTTGGAGTGTTTGTGAATATATGCATGTGTGATGTATATTTTTGACTAGTTAATCACTAGAGGGAAGTATCAGATAAGATTTAAGTTGTTGTATATAATCCTCACCACATTCATTATCCTGGGTCAGAGATTTTTATGTCATATTAGAAATTGATGTCAAATGAATCTGAGGCTTCTAAAGATTAAACGGATGACCAGATCTTGAACATTTTATCTATATTGATGGGGATGTTTGATGCCTACTAGTAACTAATTCTTCTGTAGTAACATTTCTATAAATATACATGCTGCAAAATTGGAAATATGGTTAAATGTGAATTTCTAGGCCAAAAGCAATAAATCTGCCATAGCACTTCTTTTTAAGATCCATGATGCCACAGTGATAAATTTGTGATAAACAAAACTTGGAAACATAATTCTACATTGGGCTTCTGTAAACAGTCATACATGCGGAACAGAAGGTTGCTTTGAACTGCACTCCATGTAGGAAGGCAGGCACATTATTTGCTCTGAGTGCCCTATCCACATGTGGAGCTGCTGCTTCACATTGATGACTTTCATGATCTCCTTCCATTCTAGAGAGTTCCTGAAGTTTGTGATTTTCAGCCAGACAAGACCACTGACAATGTAAGAGATGGCGAATGCTCCATCATTCTTGGCCTCTGGCAATAGCAGAGTTCCCTTCTGCCTTCAATATTCATGGAGCATGAGCAATAACTAAACCTGTGCTATATTTTAAGCCACTGAGATTTGAGGCATGTGACCTAGACTTTTCTAAGATAAGCCAAAATGCCTTTAATTTATAACATGAAGGCAAATAGATAACCAAACCCAAAATAGTCAAAACCGCAGAAAATAGCTGAACAGTGATTCTCATATCAGAATCACCCAGAGACTATTTCTACACACAAATTGCTATACCCCACCTCCAGAATTTCTAACAGCAGATTTAGGGACTGGTGATCTGTATTTCTAACACATACCAAGGTGATAAAGATGTTTCTGACATGAGAACCATACTTTAAGGACCTCTGGCCTGAAGACACTTCAGAAGGGTATTAGTGATGATGAGAATGCACAAATTTTATCATACAATAAAGTTACAGTGATTCAAGTAGGGAGGTTCTCTAGTACAATGAAAATATAATTTAATGAAATTGATCAGTCCAGGACCAGTCAATAATATATGCATATGCTTCACTGTTGTAGTCTAAATACAAAATTATTTTAATATTTCAAAGCTGCTAACAACTTACAGTATGTTTCCTCTTGAACAATAGACCCTTTTTATCATTTTCTGGTCTAATCTCATAGTTACACTTAAAGTTATTAACAGAAAGTTCAGTTCCTTGAAAAATTCATTTGTACAAGTAATTAAAAATGTGTCATCCCTGGGCCTCCCTTGTGGTGTGGGGTGTTGAATCTCTGCACTGTGAAGATATAAGCAGCCACTGCAGCAAGAGTTCATTCTCTGGCCAGGGAGCTTACCCATATGATGTAGCAGAACTCTCCTGTCGGCTGCTCCCTTCAACAGTGTATTTCAGTAGATCTACCTGATTTGCTACCCACTCTGTCTCTGGTGATCTTCTCATACCCCTACTATCCCCCCATACACCTTTGGCTTGCACCCAAGCTCTTGTATCCATATATTAAAAAATCTTAAAAAAAAAGAGTGCCCCCCTCTTTTCTACAGCTTTCCCATTTCTGGTCTCATGTAGAACTTGTGGGGGAGAAATGAGGTGAATAGTGTGCCTTTTCCCTACCAGCAGCCAACAATCTGTGGCCTGGTGGCTGCTTCTCAAGAGTTAGCTGGGCCTGAAATGTAGCTCTTTGGTGAGTGCCCCATGTGTTGGCAGACCTCTTGTTTGTTTGAAATTGTTGGGATATGCACAAGTGCACACTGGTGGTGGCAATGATCTTGATCAGGATGGCAATCTGTAAGGCATCATTTTTAAGGGCTGGTGTGTGTCCCACCAGGAATGTTTATTGATGGCAAACTTAATTCCAAGCTGTTCAAGAGGCGTCGGCTGCTTACAGGGTTCAGCCAGCTTCAGTCACCCATTCATTCCACTGGAGTGTGCACCTCTCTGTCCTCCTCTGTTGCCAACCTGCAGCTCCAGTTTCACTGCTCAGTGCTTTCTCAGCTGATGATGTTTCCTTAAGTTCCAACTGAAGAGATGATCCTGTTCTTCCCTTAAATTAAATGTTTTAAACTATTTTAGGCTCTTAAAAGTAGAGGGGACTCCCTGGTGGTGCAAAGGGTTGAGCGCCTCACTGTGGGCTTCTGCAGCCACTGCAGCACCTTTTTGAGCCTGGGCCAGGGAGAAGACCCACATGGTGCAGCAGACCTCTCCTGCCTCACCTGCTGCTCTCCTCAGCAGTATATTTCATTTGATCTGCCTGTTCTCTGCTCCCTACTCTGTCTCTGGTGAATCCTCTCACCTTCCATGCCTCTGGTCAGTACCCCAACTCCTGTACGCATAAATAAATAAAATCTTTAAAAAAGAAAAAGAAAAAAATGGGGTGTTAGTCAATGATATGGTTTTTGAACCTCTGTGCCAGGAACTGGGGGGCAAGAACCATATATAGTTTTATTGTGTCCTAGTCACAGTTAAAATCTGTTACGAATTTAGTGAAAGACTGCTGGTGGGAATGCAAGCTGGTCCAACCATTATGGAAAGCCGTATGGAGGTTCCTCAATCTACTAAGAATGGAACTTCCATAGGATCCAGCAATCCTACTCCTAGGAATATACCCAAAAGACACAAATACACTGATTCAAAAGAATACCTGCATTCCTATGTTTATAGCAGCACTCTTTACAATAGGGAAGACCTGGAAACAACCTAAATGCCCAAAAACAGATGAGTGGATCGGGAAGCTGTGGTACATATACACGATGGAATACTATTCAGCAATCAAAAAAGAAAAACTAGACGCATTCATAGGAACATGGATGGAACTGGAAGGGATTATGCTCAGGGAAGTAAGTCAGAAGGCAAAAGAAAAATATCAGATGGTTCCTCCCCTAAGAGGAACATAAGGGAACCAAAAAAGGATCAAGGAAAGGAATAAGAACAATAATAATAACAATAAAGACACAAAAACCAAAAATGAAAAGATAAGGACAAATTGGGGACACTTGGTGGGGAGGGGGGAAGGAAAGTGTTGAGGGCAGATAAGGACTGAGGTGATGGTGCACTGGTGAATTGGTGATAGGGAATACATGGGGATTACAACTGATGTCAAATATATATAAATAAAGGAAAAAAAAAGAATCTCTTGAAAGAAAGATAAATTTTAGTAAGTTCAACAGAGAAAGAAAGAAAGATCTTAATAAGCAAAACACAGATTTTCAAAGACTTCTCTCTTACTTTGAAGACAATCAGTGACATTTATGTCAGTCTCAAAATAAAAATTGTAAATCTGCCCTTCCTAAATAATAAGCAGTCCTTCAATCCCCATGAACTTTGTAACACAGAAATCACAAATTTATCATATGTACCCTGAAAAATCATCTTTGTTTCACTAAGACATTTATAATTTCATCAGCTAGCTGATATTTGATAGATCACTGCCAGTTACTGAATCCCATCTTTTTAGACTCTGTGAACCAAACAATGTAGGATGAGACAGCTTATTCCCCACCATGGTTAGGTCCTCCTGGAATAATTCCTATGTTATTCTGAAATTTTTAAAATGCAGTCAATGAAGTGATGCCTAGGTAATTATTATTTGATTCATTAAAACTACTAGGAGTAGTTTTAAATGCTACCTCATAACCTGCTTTGTTCCAATAAAGCCTTTAGATAATATTGTCAGTATCACAACTTAACTGTAATCAATATGGACTTGATATTTGCATTCTGGATGCTCCATGCACTCACAGTATAAACATTTATACAGATTTATAGAACTTTGTAAAATTGGGTGGGTTACTAACTATATATTTCATGTTACAATGTTTAAGGACATTTCACTGTGTCATACGCTCCATGTCATATAGAGAGCTTGTTTTCTAAGAGTTTAAACTTTAGATAGGGCATAATTATAAGCAATACTAAATACACATATAGAATTAATAAACCTCTACTAAATAATAAAAATAAAAGAGATCTATAAATTGGTATCTTATTATGTACCAAATGAACAGTACAAATGTTACAGGATCTTAAAGAGAAAAAAAATTCAATGTGAATCTATTTTAGCACCCAGAATTTCAGTTTAAATAAAGTATAACAGAGAGACTAGCACTGATTTGTGAGTCAATCTAAATAAGTGTAGAAGTCATGTCTTTAAAAATTATTTCCATATTTGCTATATCCGAATGTATTGCTCATCAACACACAACACAATTTACAAACCATCCATATGTCTAGCTTCAAAGGTAAACTATTTACAGCCAAATTTAACATGACTTAACAGCTGCCATGTATATCTTAACAGAGCATTATATTTCATTATTTGCTGGTCCATGCCTTGAAACATTACAGTAATATTTGGGTGAATATTTCAATGTTCTTTAATGTATTTATACCATTCTCTTTAAAAAAGAGATTGAAATTTAAGAGTTATAGACGTCTGACAATATATTTCACAAAAAATATATACTTGGAAAGGAAAATTACAGGCGTGCAGCAGCTAGTCAATAATACCCAGGTTTCTACACACAGGATAGGATGATGCCACTTTTAACCAGTAAGAGTACTTAAATCCTGGGAGATCCAAGCACTGATTGTACAGAAGTAATGATTTCAAATAGCTAGTTCATTAGCATACATGCAGGCAATTTACCCAGCTCTTTGAAATAAGTAATAAGATCTTGAGATTAGACATATACAAATTAAAGACATACTTCAGGCAAAGTAATTTAGCTTACTTTTGAGGATACATTCTGAAACAAGTTGTGTGATCGCTCTGGGGACAATTTCTAATACCATGTCACACGTCCCTGTGTCCTGTCTCTTTTCCTGTGCTCATAATAAGAAGGTAGGTTCCAAAAGACAAGGTAGTCTTTGAAAAGGTACTATAAAAGATAGATTTTTTTTAAAAAAAAAGAGTTTAAAAGGAAATGGAATATTGAGAAAAATTATGTCCCGTGGGATGGATGAGAGCAATGAAGAGATGCTGAGAATGGAAAATCAAAAAGGATTGTTATTAAAAAGAGCATTTAAACATACTTCATCAAGGAATATGAATATTTAGGATTTATCACTTTTGACACTAAAGTAACTGACTAAGGATGTCAATATTGTAGAAATCTCTTTGTATTTAATTGATAAACTAATAACTGTTTATGGATATTTTGGTTTTGGTTTTGGTATTGGTAATAGTAAAGTTGGCAGCAGTAATAAAGCCCAAGGAAACTCAGTGACTTCACACATATTTCAAAAATTGGCCTTGTGGATTGCACTCAGAAATTCAGGATCTTTTCATCAGTTGTGGAAAAGGAAGAGGGAGAATCCCCTCTTGTTCTTAACTGCATCAGGTCACAAATAACAGATCACATCTGCTCAGTCTTACAAGAACAAAATTATATGGTCCAAATCTAAACATCAAAGCTATTGAGGATTGGTGGGACTTCCAAACTTTCAGCATTGCAATACAAGATGGAGTTAGAGTTTATGTTTTTACTGGAACTGTTCTTGTTTATTTTGTCTCATTATATAAACAGCAAGCTAATCCTTCTCTGTTTCAACATTTTTATGTAAGTGTGTGTTTATAAAATTATGACTACTGATAAGAAATTGGAAAGATATGATTTTATGACCTGATTCCTATTGTCTATTACCTAAGTAAGTTTTAGAATTTGTTACACACATAGATATTTAATGTTAAACAATAAATATCATTAGGCTACTTAAACAGTCACTCTGTTTTCGTCAGTCAAGGTCCTTGATTGTCCTTAGAATTAAAAAAAAAAAAAAAATAGGGCCTCCCTGGTAGCACAAGGAGTTGAGCTCCACAATGCGGGGCTTCCGCATCCACTGCAGCACCAGTTCGATCCCTGGTCAGGGAAGAGAACCACATAGCGCAGCAGACCTCTCTTGCCTTACCTGCTGTACCCTAGGCAGTGTATTTCTGTAGATCTTCGTGTTTTCGTGTTCTTCTCCCCACTCTGTCTCTGGTGAATCCTCTCATCCACCTCGCCCCTGGCCTACACCCCCACTCTTGTATGCATAAATAAACTCTTTTTAAAAATACATGTAATAAATATTGGAAAGTATTCTACAGCTAGTAAATGAGAAAAAAATCTATATTCAGAGATAGTATCCCCATACTAATTTCAAATATAAAATCATACCATAGATTTGTTTTTATCATTCATTTTCTAGAAAGTGTTTATTGGATTACTACCACATGTCAGGCTTTAGTTTCTTGACAAGTTTAAAAACACCTGACAGGTTCATAGGTAATTTGAAATAAGAACTGCAGAAGTTCTCCAGTCAGTCAATGTTTAATTTAGAGATTGGAAAGTTTGACAAATATCATGTATTTACAGTATCTATCCTTCCTACTAGAACTGTATACCAAATTAATAACTGGTAGGAACTGAAATTGAGAAAATGAACTCCAATGTGTGTTTTTCATCTGCAGTCCTGAAAGTCAGCACATAGTTTGGGGTTCTGGGACTGTACATGATTTCACCTATAATGGGAATATGTACAGAATCATAAGATCTTGCAGTTAGAAGGAACCAAGATGTCATGTGTTTCAAAATTCTAACAAAGACAAACCACTTTGTACATTATTGCTGTTTTCACTACTTCCCAAGATAGGCACTTCAGTGGTTTGTCCAGGTTGAAAAATTTTCTTTTCCTTTGTCTTCAGTACAATCCATAATTCTTACTATCTTGATATTCTTTTGGATAATCTTTTCAGTCAAGATTTTTCATAGAGTTGGTGTTATACAGAGAATGAAGAAAGGATCTAAAATAATAGTTTGCCAATAAGAAAGGGATACTTGCCCTTATTGAACATATTTATTCTAGATTTCTCCAATATATTTCAGATTTATTCTATTCATTATACTTTAGGTGAATTTTATTCTATTGTTTTCATTTTAAGTGTTTTAATTTATTTTCCCACAAATTATGTATACTGAGGTAAAGTAGGCTAACATTGTTATATCTACTCTGGGGTTATGAGTTCAAACCTCTATAAATGTAGACTTTTAATCTTGTCCACCACCAGTGCCCCAACATTCTCTATCTAGGTGAATTTTAAAGTATAAGTAGACATATTATCCTAGTTTTGTTCAAACCATAATAAAATATTAACAACAAAGATACTCTATCCATTATTTGCATAATATACCCTGGTCAAAAGCTCTAAAATTTACTTTTGATGAAAAATTAAATCCTTCTTAGAGGGAAATATCTTCCAAAACGTTATATTTGAAGTTACTAGAACTCCACACACACACACTAAAAGTTCCTATTTCCCTTCCATCAGTGAGTCCCTCACTAGATAACCATTCATTAAACATATAGTATGATCCAAAATCTAATCTTTGGGAAGCTAAATCTACAAGTTCTCATTAACATTTCAATGAAGGATAGTCTATAATTCAGTAACACTAGGAAATGATGATTTAAAACAGCTTCTTTTCCATAAGAATAATCAAAACTTTTAATATATTAATGACCACTGAAAATATCTGAAAGAATGGATAAAATATACAGCCTTCCCTTAGGGTTACTTGACTTTGGAACTCTTCTTTATAAAATACAACGTGGGAATAAAGCAAAACCAGTTTGGGAGATGTTTTATTCTAAATAATAAATCTTAAAAATGTGAAATGCTGCATAAAATGAATTAACTCCCTTGATAATCTTAAGAAATATATTAACACTGTATATGACTAAAACCGAAAGTTAAGCCATGTAGTTTTTTCTTATCAATACATTTAGAATTCACAGCCACAAAATGCCAACAAATCTGTTTTTGCCTCAAGCATTCTGCTAGAATAAACTGGCTCTTTTTTGTATGTATTTTTTTCACCATAAAATTAGTTGGATCACACTAGTAGGTATCCTGCATCTGTTTATGTTGTTTGATTTCTTTCCCAAATGTTTCCCCAAAATCCATACCCTTAAGCCTTAGCTTCCAGTGCAATTGTATTCAAGATCAGGCCACTAAAGAGAAAATTGAGGTTAAATGAGATAAAAGGGTGGGGCCCTGATGTAGCAGGATGAATGTCTTTATAAGAGACACTAAAGAGCTCAGTCTGTCTCTGCTACTGTGTGAGAACACAGTAAAGAAAGTGATCATTTTCAAGCCAGGAAGCTAGGAACTCCTGATCTAACTTTGACCTTGGACATACTAATTCCCAAAACTGTGAAAAAATAAATTTCTGTTGTTTAAACCATTCAATCTATGATATTTGTTTTTGGCAGAGTGAGATAACTAATACATTGACTAAATAAGGCTCACTTCATTCGTCTTTCATCACATTTCCTCCATTATCTAAAGTCAAATGAATGTCTCCCTACAAGTCCCAAGCTCAAGAATTCAAATAATGAGAATATTTTTTATCTCAGAGATTAGTAATTATGTAGTTCTTCCAACACATCTAATAGGGCTAGCTTTCTTAGCCCACACAAAATCTGAGCTCATGTCTGACCCCATTTGCATGCACTTTTATTATGTCATTTTGAAAAACAACCAGTAATGAGTGTAGTAAGTCCAAAATCCATTCTAACATTCTAATCAATAGCCTGGAGCTTAAGTAAATGACTTAGGATGAAACAAGGTCCATGTTTGGTCCTTTCATCATTCCCACCAGGATTTTATTTCCTATCTGAGAAGAAGCTCTGTTCTAGACAGCACAGATAAATGAATGGCAATGTCTAAGACCTGTGACTGATCAGGAACTTGTCAACTAAGATAATAAAGACTGCCTGCATTTTGGTGTGCTCTTTGGAGATTTAGTGTGATTTTTATCATGCTTACACAGTAGAAAGAATGATTCTAATTTCCAAGGGAAGAGGAAAGTCATACATGGAGATTCAATTTTCCATTCATGATACCACATTCTAATCATTTTAATTACTCACACTTATTTAATCCAGATGGATTTGACATTTGTTTATTATTAGATTAAAATATATTGAATTCTTGAGTTTAAAAAAAAAGCCTGCATGCACCTAAGATGAGTACATTATGTCATTTATAAATATGGAAATAGCCTTTTGCAGAGATATGTGGCTTCTTTATCTTGATGGACAAAGAAAAAAGTCTTCTTTAAATCAACATTTTCCAGGTGAATTCTATAGAACATCAGTTCTGTGGGATTTTGTTAGGTGTTGAATTAAGGAAAGGTATTGTGTTGTTGGACACTTTTAGGAAACTCAGGTTAAACAAAGTAAAATGGATTTCTTGACTATCAAATTTCACATATTCTTTAAATGTTAAAAGTGCCTCATGAATTTCCAAAGGGAGCATGGAATTTAATTTGAAAATAGACAATTATTTTCTTCTAGTTGTTGCTGATGTTTATTTTTTGCTTCTTTCCTTTCACAGAAAGTATGTTTTCTAGAGGTTACATGACACATTGTAGACAATGCTCTTTACATCAAGGCACCAGCCTCTCATGATGCACTGTTGCATAATGTTTCTGTTTATTTTTAATCAATTCTTATGTTAAAGATTCATTTAACATTAAATTCTAAGTAAATATCAATTACAAACTTTGAGTCCTCATGGAAAATCATCAACCTATAGGAATATAAATATCTATGCTCTATGGCAATAGTTCTTGAAATGACTTACACATACTAAAAGTATCAGCATCATCTGTGGACTAATTAGATAAACATTCTCAGTGCATAATCCAAATCAACTGCATCAGTTTCTTGGAGACCAGGGCCACAAATTTGTTTTTAAAAGTCCTTCAGGCAATTATCATATGCGCTAACAACTGAGAATCTGGAAACCACTGGCCTTGCATCTTAGAATCTTAAAGGGTACTCAAATCTTAATCTCTTAGAATGGACAGGAAATTGAGTGGCTAGCTAGCAGGGTGACAGTTTGCAACCTATCCAAGGAATGGAGCACCTGCCCAAGAGGTACTGCCAGAGAAAGAACATCTGTCTTAGAAGGATATAATGGGTGTTTGAGAAAAGGAGGTTATTTAGAGATCAACAGAGAAGATTTGGTAATAAAATGACTGGCATTCATAGACTGAAATTAGGCACCTGGTAATATGGAACAGAGTAAGACAAGCTTAAAGAAACCAGCATCCTTGAGATGTACCAAGGTAGGAGAGATTCAGAACACCAGGAAACAAAATGGGAATAGTTACAGAATTGTGTTATAGTAGTAATGCAGAGATCATGTAAGTATGGTGTGAACTTGGAATCAATGAAATTAAAACTTAGTTTCAATTATAGATAACCTGCATTTCTGAACATGGGCTTATTATGATTTTCTAAATTAAAAGCAATTGAAGCTTATATTAAAGCTGATATGTCAACATGCATCATGAGCGGTCATGGTAATTCTGAAACCCAAAAGGGGAGCTTGTCAAGTACTAGGCAAATTATTGCCACAGTGCCTTGGATTTCTCAGTTAAATAATCAAATACACTGCATGGCTGTCCTGGGTCTGTAGAATACAGTGAATCTGCTCCTTGTTGCTTCTTTACATGGCTTAGTTATCTGTAATGCTTTAATAACTTCACCCAGTGAATGACCCTCCTTTCAATTCTTTATTAAAGAGGAATATAAGGTATTAATTGCATAACTTACAATATTCTAACTGCTATGCTTATAGATGGCCCTTTGAAAGTATGACACCAATATTAAATTCCAGGTGTGATTTGACCAGTAAAACTCCAATTTGAGCATTTCTTATTTTGGACATTTCTATGCTTTTTTTTTTTTTTCTTTTGATGGTTTTGTTACAGTATTGAGTGATGTTAACCCAAATTCTCAAATTGAATTCACATGTATTGTTTACTCAAAAAATGCAAAGGTTTAGCTCCTTGTTCTCAATTCATGATAAGGATTAATTTATAGTAGAAGTCTGCTGTATTTGTACACAAACTATTGATAAAAGTGTAACGTGAAGACTGATGACAGATGGCAGGAACTTGTTCCTACAGCCCTTCTTCCCCTCGACTGCTTCATTATTGAATGAATTGTATGTAATATTAAATTTTGTCTACTTTGGATTTTAAAAAGTACTTGGACTTTGACATGTATAAGTGATGACTTATTATTTATATCCTCAGTCTCAAAAGGTCATATATGAAATATTGTGAGTGGTGCCATAGTGGGTTGAAAATGTAAACCACAATTGCATTTATACATACATCAATCAGGCTTTGGCTTTTAGATATTATTATTGCATGATACAATAAGTAAAAGCAAACTCAGCATTACTATGAATATCTATTAAAAATGTTCATTAGAATGTTTGAATAACTGTTTCCATCTGTGTTGTATTCACAATTCCTTTTAGGCATGCTCTTGCTCAAGAAATACTCTGATGCTCCTCAAACTACATATCTTGCAGAAGTTCAACAAAAATTATAAATTCAAATTGCTAATTAAGATTGTCTTGAACTAAGGTACTACATTGAGAGGGCTCTTTAATATTTTAACACAAAAATAAAGAAAATAAAAATAGTTTCTGAATTTTAGAAGGCAGCAAAAAATATTTATATGGAACCCAGAATAAACGTAAGTTCAACATGCTTTAGAGGTATGATTTATTTCTTTTTCTGAACAGTAGGAGGAACTATGTAGGCCACCTGACTCATGGGATAGTAGCTTTCAAGAGGGTCACAATTAAAATTATGAATACTTTCATATTGAGAGAAAGGGAGATTGGGGCAATCAGTTTGCATAACAAAGTGCTCAAATGAAGCAAAACTGGTGATGAGAATGACTTTTATAGACAAGTTCACTCCAAGTTCACTAGGGGGCCCAGACAATAATTAGTCTGATTTGTGACTAACAGAAGCTTACATTTTCCCTGGTTAAATTAGAGATTCATCATAGGTATAATTGACTTTGGGCTTATAAGATCAATAATGCAATATTTGGTTCTTAAGTCCTATGTTGAAATAGCACTCCTTTTTTTTTAGATGCTGTTTTCTCTAAAAATCTAACTTGTCACTTTACAAATATCAGTCCTGAATTTTTCAATAAAGGACTTTTCCAAGTCAACTCATCTAAAATTGGTTTTGGGATTTTTTTTTGTTTGCTTTCTTATTTATTTATTTTTTTTGTTTGTGTAGCCATCAATAAATTTCCAAAGCTCAGAGTACACTTGTCTGTATATGTAAATGATATTCTTTTTAAAAAATTCTTTGAAAAATGTTATGTTTAGCGGGCATAGCATTTTCATAATGCTACTACTCTTAGTAGTTCACTTAGTAGTTCTCATGTTAGAATTTAGATAAATCTTGGACAAATATGGTGGTTTTAAATAAAATGAAGAATATTATCAATTTCAGAAGCTTTTGTGTATAAGAAAAAGAAATACACAGAATAAACCATAGACTTACATAAAATCTGATCACTAGGTATGATCACTAATAAATCATTAAACCACTTTGAGCAGAGGTGGGGTGATAGGCGGGGTATACAGGTGATAATGTTGGATAGGTGGAGGGACTGGGAATGTTTAAGAAAATTCTTAATTTGGGAAGACACTCCAAACTGTTCTGCTACACTTCCATTGAATAATTCTTAAAAAAAATAATAAAATGTCAAAGAATTATCTTTAACTTTAAAGTTGTTGTCAATTCATTCTACTTGAATGATTAGGAAACAGAACATAATCCAGATTGTAAGTGTTAACAGGAAGTTAGAGAATAGGACTTCAATAGCCCTGCATTCTAATGCAAAAAAAGGCTTTCAATTTTATTTAATATGACATAATATTATTATCAACTAAAAAATAATTCAAGTTTAATTTAAAGTGGTAGTAAAACAATGACTGAGGGAATAAAGAACATTCACAGTGCTCTGTGATAGTTTACTTTGATGAGAAGGTATTCACAAGATTCATATTATTTTAATAGAATAATGAATTAGTGAGTATACACTATCAACTTAATTTTTTCAGAAAACCCGCCAGGGTCACTATATAGTGGCACTTTCCAGAATGCAAAACCTGACATAATAAAGGATGGCATAAATCTTATAATTTCATTTGCTTTTAAAATAGAACTAGGCAAATACACCAATGACTAGATTCAGAATAATGTACGTAGGGAATCAGAAAAATGCTGACATAACACACCATAACACTAAGGGTGTCATAGGAACTGAACAGTCATAGGAACTGAACAAGTGAAAACGGTTCAATTGATGTGCACATAGGTATTTCCTTTGCTAAAAGATGGATAATCAGATTGTTTCTTTCCTATAACAACCAATTTCTGTACAGTTCTTTCTCTCCTAAAAGACTAGAAATCTCTAACCCTTCTATAAATACTTATTTTTTTCTTATATTGTTATGTAACTTTAAGTTGGGTGAAGACATTTGTGAATCAATTTAATGTATAAGTCCTACCTTGTACTTTTTTCTATATATTGTAGAACCTCCTAACTGAGTGTAGAACATACAGAAGGCACTTGGGAGATGACAATGGATTCTTACTGAATTGCCCTGATGTAGGCTAGAAGAATATCCCAGTATAGAGATAAAGCATTCAACATTACATGGACTGTGGTATACCAACCACAAAATAATATATTTATTTTTCCAACATATTTTCTTTTATTGATAAAAACTACACAAAAGCTGATTGATAATTAATTTAAAAAGCAATGTTACATATTATGTTTAGAAATTTATTGGCTTGGCAGTTTCATTCAATGATCACATAGTCTTCTTAACATACCCCTGGTCCACTTGACAGTATGTCTGCTGGTCTTTTCAACTGCAGGTCTTCATAGGACCCTCTTTCAGACTTCATTCACATTGAAAGCTCACAGTGAAAGACTGCCATTAGGAAAAAATCAAAACCTCATATTGTGTATACCATGTGTCTTAAAGGATCCTTCTTCCAGATTTTATTGTACTTTACAGTAAGTAGTTTTGTCAACTTTGTTTCTTTGTGGTCTGTGATAAAGCAGATTTTCTTTTGGTACAACATAAACATTAATGCCCATGTTTAGATATGAAAACATAATTACTCAACCAGAAAAAAATAAAAATAAAACGAACCAAACAATAACAAAAAGTATTTTTAAAGGAAACATGAAGTGAAACAATTGAAATAAAGTCTGTGAGAATTACACACATCTAACAAGGAAAACTATTGTTTCCCCAACTTCCCACCCACCCCTGCACTTCCCTCCCCCCCTTGTGGTTCTCCAGCCCAGGAACCATGCAATGTAGAAAAAGCAAATATACAAACAAACCTATATTTAGCTAGGGTGAAATCTATTTTTTTTATAAGAACTTGACACTTTTACTATATACATCCAGGAGTATTTTAGGATTTTCTTTTTTTTGTTCGATGTCTTAAAGCAAAGAAAGTTCTGTAGTTCTCCTGGTTATGCTGCAGGTGCATCCACTGTTCTCTTCAAGCAGTTTTGCTTTTCTTTTCCTCAATGTCATAAATGCTTAACAGGAAGATGAGCCCACTCGATTGCCCTACTTTGGACACCCATTCTCCTTTAAGATGAAGGCCCTCCCTCCACCCCCCTGTAGAGTTCCCCAATGAGGAGTTGACTTTGCAGGTTAGTTTGTTATTCTCTCAAGGTAAATGGCTGGTGCTGCCGACCTGGCAATGGTGGCAATGAAGCTGTGGTCGTGCCCCAGCTCCAGGTTGGGAGTTTCTTCTTGCTCCAGAGAAACTGCTTCATAGCTCTTGTTGACATGGAGTGGCTGGTGAGCCTGGCAGTACCCCATCACTGGCTGGTCATAGCTGTAATATGGCAAGGGCTTCACGTGGTGTGAGATCTGAATGTGAGAAAGAGAAAGACTGTTTATAAAATCAAGGTAAAATATAACAGTTATAGGAACTGAACACTATTCTCTTTCAGGATGTTTTAAGTAATCAACTGCTGATGCTACTAGTAATATACATTAAAATAACAAATTTAACTTTATATTGCTTTGCACATATATATTACACACACAAACACACATATGAACACCCATACACACTTTGTATGTAAAATCATACATAATGGTATTTCAATGTGTTCCCTTTCTGTCTATCAATCATCTATCACCATAACAGAAAGAAAGAACCTAAATTCTCATCGACTGGGAATTTTAAAACAAATTCTGCACATTCATGCATTTTAATGCAGACAATACAAAGATCGGTAATATCAGTCTGTTTTACTAAGGCCAGATATATAAAGTGAAAAGAATATGTTATGATCCATTCTGTGTAAATACAAATGTAACAACCATATGTGTGTACATGTATATATACATATAGAGGTCAAGGTGGTATTGTCATAAAATAATTTCTAGTTTTAAAATATCTTTATACATATTTAAATCTTTACCATGAGTACATAAAACATTTATTTAAAAATTTTAAGAAGATTAAAATAAAAATAGAAATTAAAAATATAATCACTAACTCCAATAATTTATTCCTTACTCCTTATAACTTTTGAACAAAAGAACATTAAAATAATGAAAGGGGGTACATCTTTGTGTTCATAATATATTACTGACTTCAAGCTAAAGAGTCTACTATATATGTAATACTAGAATAATAGAGCTGAATAATGATCCACAGAAATCCCTGTAATAAGAAAAACTGAACACATTTAAATAATGGTTTTGATTCTGTGTACAATGTACAACATAAGCGACTCCTTCAAGGATTTACTTTTAATGATTCTAACATGTTTCTCTGTTTCCCTCAGTCCCATAAGTGATAAGGGTAATAGTTCTTTCCTGAAGTTGCTATCTACATCACACTACGGCATTAGCGTCTAGCCTTTGTATGAACTAACTAAAAACTCCATGCTTAATTAATACTACTTTATGTAAAATCTTTGTTGAATTAACTGATAGCTGTCTGTATTCTGACTGGATTATGTCACTATAGCTTACCATGCAGAAACTGATGTTGTTAAAATATGATTTGGTAGAGAAATTAACCCCCAAATATTCTATGTAAGAAGTTCAGCAATCTTCTATTTAACAACCTTGTTTTTGCAATGCATTTCTCCTTTTACTGTGTAAACCCTTCAAATGCCCTTCAAATCAGTTCTTGTGTGTTCTTCCTGGTAATGTGAAAAATCAAATTTTGACACAAATACAGTATCTGTAAGAAAAGTACGTTTTTAACACCTCTGTTTACTTAAATAAATGTCAACTCAGATTTTTTAAGTTATAGATTAAAGCAATGTTTTCTGTGGCTGATCACAGCTCATTAGTAGTTAATAACATCAATTTAGTGAATCCAGATAAACCATTTTAAAATTGGATTAAAGCGTATAGAAAGTATCTGACTGTGTCACATGATTATGGCTAATTCGTTTCATAAAAGTTTTATATCAGATTTATGTGTATGCATAGGTGTGTATCTACACCTATGCATTTATTTTAAACTGGCAATCACATTTAAAGATAATTTTAAAACTATTCACACAAAGCACATATTCAGATTATATTATAGTTTTAATGGCATCAGTAGTCTGGATAATGTCCCATCCAACTTTTACTATTCTCTTTTATCTTAACCCATATAATTCACTGTTTTCTCAATAAAAAAGAAAAGTAAACCAACACATGCTGCTGTTTTGGGATGTATTTTATTGATTCCTAATGGAAATCAAACACTATTTCCACAAGTCTTCTAATAAATGGTCAGGGAGAGATAATGTTTCATCAACAAAGTTATATAAATTTAAATACATAATTTTTTCCTAAAAACAATACAAAACAGGGCCTCCTTGGTGGTGCAAGTGGTTAAGTCTTAGCACTATGAAACTAGTTCAATCACTGGCCAGCGAGCTGACCCACATGGCACAGCAGACCTATTTTGTCTTGCCTGCTGCTCCCCTCAGCAGTGTATTTCAATAGATCTGCTGTTGTGGTCCCCACTCTTGTCTCTGGTGAACCTTATCAGCTCCCTGCACCTCTGGCCTACATCCCAGCTCTTGTATGCATAAATAAAATAAATCTTTTAAAAATAAATAAAAGTAAAAAATTACACATATTTGGTCAAAGTTATGTAATACAGGAATGTTTTAAATTTTAGACATCAATTTCCAAGTTTTCAGTGAGAACAAAGAATAAATGATAAGATAACCTGACTTAATTAGTAGATATTAAATATAAAGCAAGGCCAAGCCCAACTCTACTGTGTCTTTTTCTGTTACTAACCTAAGCCTCTCCCTGTAATTTAGCACAGGTCTAGACATGAAATGTTTGTCAGCAAGTTCTATTTTAGGAAACCTCAGAGGATTTTGCAGCATGTCGGGTAGGTAGAGATATCTGTGATTGGTGTCACGGGTCACTGAAATTCTGAAAAAGCATAGAAAAGAAACTGCTTTGTTCTGACATTTCATCAGGATAAATTTATGAAGAGACCTTCCTAAGAGTAACACAATTCCTGGTTAACTTTTTTGTTGTTAATAATAGGTGGAGTAGTAAAACTTGAAAATATTAAAAAAAAATTCATCAAATTATTATTTAGTGACAACATTCCTTGGGGTACAGAATGTTTGTTGCATATGTTCAATTAAAAGAGTTTCTCATTACATACAAATTAGCAAGTCTAAAAAACATAATAATAAATATTAAGCATGGTTGTAATTTTGTCCAATTTCTGGTAACACCATGGAGCGTCTTTCTCTATTCATTGCAACAAGAAGCTACTTGAATCTACAAACTTGTATGTTCCAAATGAGCATCTGTAGGTTAACCTACAGATGAAAACCAGCAGCTCTTATGTGAACAATGTTGACTTCTCAAGTGTAAAATAAGGTCCTTGAAGTTGAATTTTCACGAGAAAGCGATTTCACGGCACCATAACACTGGTCTTCAAATTAAGTTGATTCAAATGTTAAGGAACCTGCATTAAGTATAGAACTGTAGGTTTATATATTGCATCATGTCTAAATTCAGAACATTTGTTTTGCTATACTGTAGGACCAGTTTACTTTTTACTTCAATAAATGGCTCCTGCATTTTCTCCAGGCAAGAATCTCTAGCAGAGTAAAAATCACTGTAAAGTTTCCCCTTGCACAACATCCCAATAGCAAGAATTCAAAAACCAAGTGAATTGGCAAGCTCTGAAAGGATATCTGAGATGTTTGCTCATTTACTTTTAAAGTCTAATCTGTAGGGCACTATGTAATCAACTGACTTGAGAAGCTAAGAGACTGAGGTCCTGTACTTTACAGTAATAATGTACAGTACATTAACCACCTGGGTCCCTCTGTGTATCATTGTTTCCTTTCAGCAGTCAAAACAAAGTATCCTTAAGTTCCCCTTAATGTGGATTTGGTATTTTTGTAAATGTGTTCTTAGAGCTTTTCAAAATGGTCCCTGAGTTCTACGGGCTCTCTGATGGACTTCAGTCTGCAGCACAGCACAACAGCACTACTTAAAGATGGCCTCGTTCACATGCTTGACTGCTGGTTGACTACACTGGAAGCTGCACTTTATTTACAGATAATGAGTGTGATGTGTGGAATAAAGGGATTTCCTTGGGGAAATACATTATGCTATACTGAAATTCTGTCATTTATTTCTCTTAAGAATATGAACACTTTAACTCAAATTGAATTTAAACTTTTATAGAGGCATAGTCTATCGAGGCGCTTTTCATAACTAAACCTGAAGTAGTCTACAAAGGGGAGGAACCATTATTATCACTAATTACAAGTCACTTTAATCCTCCAGAGATTCCTGTGAATCCTCTGAAAATGGCGATAATAATGACACCTCATTTACCTCCATAAATTTCAGATAACTTTGCAAACGCTCCCTGGTTCTCAAGAAAGAAGGCATGTACAGAAAAGACATTTTCGCACTCTAATTTTACTCAGTGCTGACAGTGTCTATCCTGGAAACATGTGCTTTGTCTTTTGTCTTATAGTTTCCATTTAGAGAGATGCAAGGACATGAAGGGTCACAGCGTGGCTCATTAACCAAGGCTTTCTGTCCTACATTGTGCACTTGGAAACTTAGAAACTTTAGTGCATGTTCTAGTTTTCTACAAACATCATTTATCCTTTGCCCAGGATCTGTTTTTCTTCCATAATGCTAGAGGGAGTTAAGAGCCCGCTCTCCTCTCAATTACAGTGGCTCACTGTGTTTGTGATTCAAAGAAGAAAGTTAGGGAAAAACAATGCTTGTAGTTCTTGGGAATGACAGAGGGGGTATATGGAGTTTCAGAAGTTTCCAAATTGATTCAGATCCACTAATTTTATATCCATCATAATTATATTCAAAATGAGAAATGAAGTATCTGAATAGTAAATGTGATAGTTATGTGAAATGGACCCAATATGTGTGGCCATGATGACTTTTGAGGTTCAGTATGGTTATGAGCATGAAATTCCAATATTGTTACCTTTTTTCTCAAAGGTGTTAGCATTAGTTATAAATACTTTAATAGCTTGATCATTTTAAAATTACCATGGGCTATGATTAGTCTTATATATTAACTTTTCATGAACATTGTTCACATTTCAGTATGAAATCTTTCAATTGAAGTCATAAAACGTTGATTTTCAATTTCCTAAATGACATTTAGTCTCTACTTCTCATAATTAAAGGAAAGCACCTGACTACTCACATTATTTTAAAATCCCATCATATAAATCCAAATGAGGAATTTAATGCAATTGATGCATTTAATAAAGATGGACACTTGGTTGTCCAAATTGATTGAAAAATGAAGGCAGGTAGCTAAATCAATATGTAACTTATCTTTTATTCTACTCACTATATTAATATGAATATGTGACACATATCAGGGGTATGAAACTAGGACCAAAACCCCAACTGGCCCCAGAGGATCAGAATTGCTCAACTAAGCACAATCCTATTGCTAACAAAACAGATTCAAGCCCCCAAGTTTTGTTGAGGTTCATTATACAATTAACCCAACATAGAAACTTCTACTACCCTAAGAAGGAGGTATTATATGGTCTCAGGTACCTCTTTCAAAAACATAGGAAAGACCTTAATGATTGCATCATAGTTCATCTAGTTCATATCACATAGTTCATAATTCATAGCATGAATAATATTTACCATATTTATTGGATTCAGGCACTGAGATATAGGATAAATTGAGATGATTATGAATCAATCAGCTCAGATCATGGAGATAAAATTTTGGAAGGATAAGATGATTACCAGACAATCAATGGTTGTTCTAGTGACCATAAACCAAAAGTAAATCACAAAACCCCATAGAAACAAAAGACCCAGCTAGTCCTTATAGGTACAAAGTAATATACACAAATTCTAAAATATTATTTTTTATTAAATAATTTTATGTCACTTCACCTCATTCCAAAAAGCATTGGGTGTTAGACTGAGCTGTACAATTTACAATACTATAATCCAATTATCAACTGGCCTTTATAAATTAACAATGGCCTTTATATAAATTTTGCTTTTTTGAGTTTTGATTTTCTGAAGGAGTTTATAATATAAAGAAGACACCAAGATAAGTAATGAATCTAATTAATTTATCAATTTATGTTATTTAACTCCATTCTACAAAGGAACATTCTTATATTCTTAATGCAAACTTATTTCTTAATTAGGAAACATCAGTTATTTATTTATTAGTTCTTATTAATTAAAAAGTAAAACATTCAACATTACATGAAATTACTTATACACATGTTATAAAACCGTTTTTGGGGCCTACCTGGTGGTGCAAAAGGTTAAGACAACACGATGAAGCTATCCGCAGTCATTGCAGCATAAGTTCAATTCCCAACCGGGGAGGTGACCCACATGGCGCAGTACACCTCTCCTGTCTCACCTGCTGCTCCCCTCAGCAGTGTATTTCAATAGATTTGTCTGTTCTGCTCTCCACTGGGTTTCTGGTGAATCCTCTCACCACCCCCACCTCTGGCCTGCACATCAGTTCTTATATGCATAAATAAATAAATCTTAAAAATAAAACTATTTTAAAACACAATTTTGATAAAGTACTTTGAACTCAAAAGTTAATAGCTATTCTGTATCAAAATGGAAACAGCCTTGACTGCTAAATTCCAATTGGCTATTCAATGAAATAAAGTGATTGTTTTTAAAAGGAGGAGCTATTTTTTTCTTTGTCATCATTATATCAAAAACTCTTAGAAAGTCCTGCAAGATAGAATTGAGAGTACAATGGATAATTTAAAAAATAACAGCTTATAATTCTATGAAATAGGAGGAAAAGCTGGTTTGGGCTAGGAATACTTCTTTCGCTTAACTGTGAAAAGCTCACCTGCTTAGAATGTCCAAGACCAGTGAAGGAAGAAGAAAGACAGGCTTTGAGAAATTCCCTGAGCCTGAGTATAATCAGGGAGATGGCTGGAGGTGTTAGAGTAGCATAAGCTTCATTTCCAAGAATCACATTGTGGAATGCTAAATGGAGCCTGGTTTGACTGAGCCAGAAAACTAGTGTTCTATTTAAGTAAACGGTGAGTTCTTCAAGTGACAAAAATGAAGAAAATGACTGTCTGTCGTTTTATCTTTTGTTGTTCACCTCTCTTCACCAGCATCTATTCTAATTACTCCTAACACTACTGTACTGTCAACTGGCTCACCAAATGTTGATTTTTCTAGTAACTGGACTATTATGATCATTTGACACTCCATTTTTGACAGAATATGTCTGGTAGCATTGTTTTTCCTTGTCTGTTCTTATTTAAAGGTGGGAATGTGTACTATTTGTGCAGTCATGTTTGTCCACATTTTCAGTTTTTAGTCAACTGTGGGATAACAGAACAGAACATCCACTTACATCTTTATTGCTCTCCTATCAGGATGTGTTGTCTATGAGGTGTCCAGAGAGTTGATTAAGTTAATAAATGAGGTACTAGACATTCTTTGAAGTTAGCTTTGACTCTATTAACTGGGAAGCTTATTACATTAGTAGGACTCTCAGCATTCAGGGAGGTTTTGAGCTAATGAGCTGGATTAATTAGCTAGCATTAACTTCTAAAGGCTTTCTTACTCTAGAGCTGGGTCCCAGAAATAGAAAAAGTTGGGTCTCCCCAATAAATAGTGCATTGCAAACAAACATTCTATTTAAGTGAAATCTGCGTAAATTTTTCTCCACAGCACTTAAAAAACAGGAAGGATGAAATTTCAAAACCCACATCTTTCTTCTCTATGGAAAAAGGAAATCGTGAAAGTTTCAATAACACACAATGTTAAAAAAAAAAAGATAGTGCTCATTACTTGAGCCCATATCCCCTGCAAGCTTAAAATCAAAACTATAGAAAACGAACAAAACCAAAATGTATTAGTACACTAACAGATCCAATTTAAGATGTATTTTGTCATCCATTCTCAGGAAACTGGAAAAAAGAAATAAAAGCACCCGTAATGCCGAAGTATAAGCAACAGGCACTAGAAACATTTCCCTTTCACGTTCAGTTTCTCCACAATGTTCAGAGTAACTTATTTCAGGTTTCCATATGAATTTGTGTGATATTCTATATAGTTTTGTATTAAATAGTTAATTGTGTCCTTGTTTTATACAAGAACATGCTACTTGTCTGATCCAAAAGTGACTGATTTATTTGGCTTTTGGAGATGTACTCACTTTATGGTCCTACCAAAACATTCAATTCAATAGTACAGTGGATATTCAGTAAAAGCTAGACTTATTTTTGATGTAAAAATAAATTGAAATGAAATTCACATACAAGGAAGGTGATTGAGTTTTTGCAGCTATATAACTTTTAGAACAGGATTGCATATCCCAATATGAAAGTTTAGAACCAAATAAAAAAGAAGGAAAAAAACCCAAAAAGCACACACACACATACTTGATAGAATGAGATAAGAAAACTGATTCTAACAGAACTTTTTGGGGACTGGCTGACCGTAATGAAAAGAAACACAGATATATATATTTAATTACACAAAAAGGAGAAGTCCATTTAGAAATGCAATTAAAGTTTTAATCTGATTTAATATATTTTAGAACAGCATGATAGAGTGATACATAAATAATACTTGTCTAATATATATTTTAATGTTAGATAAATTTATTATTTTAAAAACTTTATATTTTACATCATTGTTCATTTTTGTACAATATTTGCTTTCTTTTCTCAAGTGTAGTCTACCACAAATCACATGTGCACCATCACCATATTCCCTTGTGCTCTTCTTACCCTCATATTAGTTCCTTCCTCCTCCTCAGTCCCTGCCCTACAGAATGTTTCTGATTCATAGCTGCCTGTTTATTTTTGTTTTGGTATGTTATATTTTTATTGTTATTATATTTTTAATAAAACATGTTATGACCTAACTTAATGCCTGGATCTCTGTCATCAAGTGTATACTCTTAAGGATTCATTATATCTAAGGGAATTTGCTATCATAGTTCATTTATTTATATAGTCATTTCTTCATGTGGCAAATATTTATCACAGTGATGGGCAAATATTTGAGTGTGAAGGACCAGTAGTAAACCTTTCAGACTTGCAATGCATGGAGTCTCTATTACAAGTGCTGAACTCTATCACATCTCTGCCATTACAGCATGAAAGTTGGCTTAGACAAAATGTAAACAAGTGTGATTTTTGCTTTAATAAAAAACAAAGACACGTTTTAAAAACAACCCCTGAAAGCTGATCATAGATCTAAGGTATCAAGGAGGGGAGGAAGAAAAAAGAAAGTAGGGTGAGAACAGGGGGTGGGAAGAGAACATAATGGACTGAGTAGGAGGGCCATGAGTGTTTTGGTGGGGTAAATTCACAGTAACCACACCCAAGAGAAGAGATCCCTTACTTTCAAAATATTTGTATACCACACGTTTGACAAAGGACTGATATCAAAGATATACAAAGCACTCACAAAACTCTACAAAAGCCAAAGGAATAACCCAATCAAAAAATGGGCAAAAGAATACACATACACCCCTCTAAAGAAGACATTCAAATGAGCAGGCATATGAAAAGATGTTCATAATCATTTATTATTAGAGAAATGCAAAGCAAGACCACAATGAGTTACCATTTCATACCTGTGAGAACGACCATCTTTCAGAGACAAGAAACAAAAAGAGAGGGTGTGGGGAAAAGGGAATCCTCCTACGCTGCTAGTAGAAATGTAAACTGGTCCAAACCCTGCAGACTACTAGTCTGCAGATGTCTCAAAACATTAAAAATTGACCTGTTCAATCTACTAATTCCACTCCTAAGCATCTATCCAAAAAATTCAAAAGCACTAATTCAAGGAAACTTGCACTCTCAGGTTTAATGCAGCATCATTTATCATAGCTAAACTGTGGAAGCAAACTAAGTGCCTCAGAACAGATGAAAGGATCAAGAAGCTGTGGTATATATGCACAATGGAATACTACTCAGTGATCAAAAAAGATAATCCATGCCATTTACAGCAACATGGATGGAACTTAAAATGACAATGCTAAGTGAAGTAAACCAGAAGGAGAAAGATAAGTTCCAGATGCTGTCACTAATATGTGGAACATAAAGTAACTAAATTAATAGTCAGATAAAGACAAGCTGAAAAACTAACGCTTGATAGCTGACTATAGAACTAGATCACAGAGGGAGGAGATGGGGATGGGGAAAAAACAAAGAGAGAAGGAAGTACAATTGTCTATGGTGGTGGAATATGGGTGGGTTAGTGATGGGTGCACTATGGCTGTAATACCTGATGGTGGTACCTCAAAATTACCTCAGTTAAAAATAAATACATTTATTAATTAAATATTAACAAGGATATGAAACAAATAAGGTTTTTAAAATATATATTATATCATCCTTCGTATTTGTACTGTATGTGATTTACCTGTGAAATTCCCACCACCAATTCACCCCTGCACCACCACCACCTCAAACAAGTCTTTCATTAACACTGAAATTTGAGTTTCATGTCATTTTCAGGTGTCACAAAATAGATGTATTCTTTTGATTTTTTTCAACCATTCAAAAAGAAATAATCACTCAGCTGGTACTCAATTTATTGTGAGCTAATGGTATTGTTATTGTGGTAGGTGCTGGGTATATGAAGAAAAATGAAATAAGCTTTTGTTACTCAAGTAGCTTATTCAAAATTGACAGAATGAGACAAACGTGACTCTAGCCCCTTGTGTTTGGGACAGCATAATTCAAATCGGTGGAACAGAGAGAAAGCACTTCCAGTCAGTGGGCATTGCACATTTTCTTGTGCCGATACAGGTCTTCTAGTCTAGAATAAAGCTCTCAGTGGATCCCACACAAAGAGCTGGACTCACCAACCTTAGTACTTAGAAGTCAGACTTGAATCTCCAGGTGGGAGTTCTGAAGTCACCATTCAGGTCACTTAGATCAAAACTGCTCTGGCAGAATAAACACCCAATGACCTTTGAGTGAAGATCTTAAGCAACACTCTTAAACCAGTGAAACTGCCCCTGGGTTTATGATGGTTTAAAATGCAAAGGCCTGAAGAGAACTTTGGTGATTTTGTAAAAGAGGCTAGGTTCATGGGTCATCTAATCACAAATAGGTTTTGTTTTGTGTAGAAGTTAAAAAGTCTTCTTTATATTTCTCAATTTCACCAAGCCTTTCCCCATATCTGGGTCTTTGTATTACTCATTCCCTTTGCCTGGGATATTATTCTTCCAACACATTTCAGTGGGATTATGCTAATCTTTTGAGTCACAGTTTAAATGTCACATTTCTAGAGGGCCTTCCCTAATCACCTTGTCTAAAGTGCCAACCATTCCTATTCAGATGTTGAAGCCATTCCCTCTTTCAATTCCCTATTTATGTTCTTCACCGTATTTATCAAAATGTTAAATACCTGTGATTATGTATTTCTTTGCTCCTTTACTGTCTGTTTTCTCCCAATTAAGCTCCATGCTGTCAGAAATTTTCTGACTGGTTTGCTATTGCCTGGCTAAAAATTTTCCAATGGAATCTGTGCTGAAAGAATGTATGGATTTATGAGAGCTAGAGAATTGGGTTTTAATCAGCAGTGATTTGCTTCAAAACTTGTGACATCCTCCCTTTTTTCTGATACTGTCTCCTGTCTAATCTGAGATCTGAACTTGAATTTGAGAAGTAGTGGCACACAAAAAACTTCTAACTACAAATATTAGCACACAAATATTTCGTGTGGCACACAAAAAAGTTCTATCTATAAATATTTGCATACATGTCATTGTGCTGAAAGGTAAAGACATGAAAGACAAATATGAGCAGGTTTTTACAATGTATTCTCATTCATTAGAAAAATGAGACACCAGAGGTGTATGAGAAATGACAAGGAAAGAAAGAAGAGGGAGAAAGGTGATTATCAGATGACTCCTGACCCTAGAAATGTTTGCATGTGAAGGTACCACGACAAAACCTGGGGTGATGAGCAGCTTCAGGATGCGCTGTCTGGTCAGCCCATCTGCTACGATTGCTTTGGCACATGACTTCCTATGAGCCATTAGTAGCCTATTGCCCAGCTGGTATATATCATAACACCATTTTTTTAAAAATCTGAACAGTCTATCTAACCCACCCATCACTTGCCCTTGTACAGAAAGGATTCCACATTCCATCTCTTCAGCTGTTATCCACACCTCTAACTCTGCCTTGCTCTCTAGCAAATAAATTATCCCTATGTTAGGATGAGCAGTAGCTCCAGAGAGCTCTGGGATATGCAGGGGCAGGGCATTACTACAACTGCTTTCTCAGTTGCTGCTGAGAAATAAAACAATCAACCCATGGCACCTTTAATGGAAGCCAAGAAACGAGTGCCTTTCCTTTATTTTCATTTGTCATTGGGGAGTTCATCCACCACACAAACTGCCCCCAGAGCAGTTGTGGTTCTCAGACGTGTCTACAACTTTGACACATCGATGGTATTTTAAAAGTACTATGTCTGTTCCCCATCCCAGATCAATTAAATAAGAATTTCTGGGGGTATGGCCCAGACCACACTACTTTTAAAAATCACCCCAGGGGATTCAAATGTGCAACCAAGGCTGAGAACACTGCTTCTTGTTAAATTTAGATTGTTTTCCTTTAAAGATGTAGGCCCAGCAGGGGACACACAGTGTGATTTACCTAATTCCCCACACCTGCCTGGAGACCACCTGGCTTAAAACAAAGCCAATTACTTCCCAATCAGAAGTCATCAAATGTAGTATACATATGTGTTTTTTTTTCTTTCCAATTAAATTTTTCTTATGTTCAATTCATTACTACCAATTATTCTGTCTCACCAATTTGAGCTCCCTCACCTTGCCCTACTCATATTCTTGACAGTGATTATTCTGCTCTCCTTTTAGTTACCACCAATTTAGTTATGTATATCTTCTACCCTTTTACATAAAGTTAGGCATAATTCAGTTCAGTAAGTTTAACAACTATCATTATACACATGTTTTTTAAATAGCTACTTGTAGGTAAATTTACCTTGCCTTGATGGTAAAATGCACATAAATGTTCAGTCAGCTGGAGCACTCCTTTGGCTAAACATTTTCACAATCTATTCCTTTTATTTTTTTTTAAGTAATTTAATTTACTAGGATGGTAGTAATAGCCCATTCCACTTTGCACTATGGGGAAGAAAGGATATTTTTATCTACTTAAAAGCTAATAAAGACTCCCACTGTTGAAAAATATTCAAACCTTCTAATTATTTCCATTAAGCGATAAATTTAAAATAAAAGAAAAAGAATTAAAACCCAAAAATGTTAGCAAGCAAGGGATAATGACTAGCAGAAGCTTAGGGAAGGATCATTAAATTCATCTTTGCTTTAAAGCAACCTGATAGTCATATACACATAGGGCGCTGCCACTGGAAACAAGTTGATATGTAATTGATGGAGTTAGCCATCTATGGTAGTAAAACGTTAAGAGGGAAAGATCTGTATGTAGAAGACTACAGAGAACAGATGAGGGATCTACCTCCCCATCATCTACCACTCACTGTCCACTCCAGATGCCACCCACTCAAAAGGTCACATGCACTTACCTCTCACAGTCATGCCCCACCATGGACCACCACACTCACATGCTTGTAGTTACTCAGGATTATGGACACCTCCACTGGGTCCATTTTCAGAATGAGGCAAAGTTGAGGAGCTAGCAGGGTCGCATGACACAGGAGTGTGGCAAGACCACCATGGTGCACTTCATTTCTTTCCTTAGCTGATACCCAGAGCACCTCTTGTGGGTATCTGCATGCACTCTCTGTCATTCCTATGGCATTAGTTGTTGTTTTTTTTTTTTTTTAAGATTTTATTTATTTACACATACAAGCACTGGGGTACAGGCCAGAGGTGTGGGGGTTGAGAGGATTCACAAAGACAGAGAGTGTAACAGAACAGGCAGATTGACTGAAATACACTGCCAAGGGGAGTAGCAGGTGAGGCAGGAGAGGTCTGCTGTGCCATATGTGTCCCCTCCCTGGGCCGGGATCGAATTGGCATTGCAGTGACTGCTGAAGCCCCGCAGTGAAGAGATCAAACCCTTGAACCGCCAGGGAGGCCCTGGCATTAGTTGTACCTGCTTCGTTTTTTATCAAAAATTTCACTCTATCCTCTTGAATTCGGTTTTTATTATTCACTATTCTTCATAAAAAACCACACCAATGAGAGTGAATAGTTACTTATTTATCTCATTGTTTCTTATGGTGCAGATACTCTTTACTTCTGACTATCTAAGCTGGTCACTTCTAGTCTACTACTATGTTCTAGTTTCCTAGATCCCAAATGTTGGGTACTTGATCTAGTCAGGATATTTAGCCAAGGCATTTAGCTTAGATGTTTTATTTCTAACTATTAACAGTTTGAGTTGGAGGTTTTTATTTATGAAATATATCTTAGTACAGATTAACCATATTCTAGTAACAAGAAGGTTCACACTCATTGGGCATTACTCAGAAAGTTCAATGGTATAACAGTCTTTATAGTGCTAACTAACTTAGTTTCCTGGTTTAGAATTATAAATAATATTTTTTTTACTTATAATACTGAAGTGTAAACATACTTCTTTATACTGTACATTAGAAACTATTAAGTAACTTATTTAAATAATTATGTCACTTATTTAAGCTTTTATTAAATACATTTATTATAGTATCATGAATTTAAACATCCAAGGAAGATTTCCCACATCTCCATCACATAAATTTAATCTTTGTACTACTTAAATGAGGCCAGAACATGAAAGAACATTTCCCGTTCTTTTTGCCTCAATTTTAATGTTTACTTGGAATACTGGAAATATTTATATCTATCTAGTCTGTAATTTCTATTGTGCTTCAGTGTGGACCATGATATCAGTATATTTTCCTGAGATCCTACAAACATTGGTTGGCCTTATCTTCTTATGTTACCTCAAAAGTTATTACTGAAAAAGGGTCAGGAATGCCTGCTTATGGACTACATGTTGGCTATTCTCCTTTTGGCTCATGACACCTTTCTGGCCCTTCCATGCCTTGTCTTGAGCCCAAAGAGGCTCATTCTATGACTAGAATCCTTCACCCAGCTCTGTTGCTATCTGAATTTGATTAGTTTCAGTAATGAGAGACATCTAGTGGTGGTAAAAGAGGAAGAATGCCTCCCATTCATTTCTTGCCACATTTCTGGAGAGATTGGTTCTTCTATATGAGTTGTTCTCAACCTAGGGCAATTTATCTCCCACAGAACACCTGGCAAGACTGGATGCTTTTTATGTTGACAATACTGAGATAGTCAAGATGAGAGGTTGTCAAGACCATGATTTTAATGACATCTAGTGTGTAGAGTTCAGGAACACTACTAAACACCTATAATGTACAAGACAGGAACAACAGCAAATACTTTTATCATTTAGAAGTCAAAGAGTCACTGTCAAGCAACCTTGTGCTGCTGCTACACCTCCTTTTGGAGGGGCCCCTCTAGATTGGCCCTTTCATTGCTACAGTGGTGCCTGGGTCTGACAGCACTATATCTGCCCTCTGCCCCTTCAAGCCAAGAAAGTGGGTGGCTGTTGCAGCTTCCTGCTGTTTGAATTTTTTCCCATCTTTTGTAGATACTCCAATACCCTTCTATAAACTTACCTTCATTAAAAATCTCTTCATTAAAAATCTGGAGCCTCCCTGGTGGCACAAGGGGTTAAGCACCTCACTATGAAGCATCTGCAGCCACTGCAGTTCCCTGGGCTGGGGAGTTGACCCATGTGGCACAGCAGACTTCTCCTGCCTCGCCAACTGTTCCCCTCAGCAGTGTATTTCAGACAGTCTGCCTATTCTGCATCCCACTCTGTTGACTCCTCTCAACCCCCACACCTCTAGCCTGTACCCCAGTTCTTATATGCATAAACAAACAAACGAATGAATGAATGAATAGATCTTTAAAAAAATCTCTTTAGCTAAAGTTTTTCAGTATGATGCTTCATTCTGGAATTCAGATATGAAGTTTTAGGCTCACATGTAGCCACTGCCATGGACAGTTAGTAACAGGTTCATTTGCCTAAATTACAGGTGGATTGACAAATTTTCACCAGTGAAATTATTATTAACATTTACTGAGTGATGTCTCAGCGCCACCCATCTTTTAAAGTACTTGATGTAAATTGACTTATTTATTGTTCACAAGAGTTTGGGTGCTAACATGATTCTCATTTAATAGAAGGTAAAACTGAGAAACATGGTCACACACTCTAAATGGCTCTTGGGGCTGGGTGCTTAACTGCTACCTCATGCAGGCACTCCCCTTTCAGAAGGAAACCACATCATAATATCTGTGACACAGAAACCACAGCTGACTCGATGAGTTTTTCAAACGTGAATCACAAAGACTTTTCAGAATGTCATGTAATAATTCAGAGGTGTAGGGCCACACCTCCTCAGGTGTATGTTACTGTAGGTCACCACACCACACCCACCACCAAGGTACCCACAGTCCTTCACTATAGTTCATTTGACAAAGTTTGTTTAATGTAAGGTTTGAAATCATCAAAGTAAGAGTTTCTCTGAAAATACTTTTCAAAAGTAGGCAATTGATTCATTCTCTAAGGAATTCTAACACTAAGGGGAAAGGAAGAGTTGCTGCTTTCCTTGCAACAGTCCTAAGGATGATAACTGATTCTGTCCATTTTTCACAATAAAAATGTGCTTAACATCAAAACATGAGGCTCCCTGACATTATGAAGAATGGGTCCATTGGTGGATGAGTGAAATAAGATTTTGTCTTAGAGGAAATATTACCTTTTCATTAGACCAACTGAGAATTTATAGCACGCAAAAGAACTACCTAGGAATCAAAACTTTTTTTAAAGATGTTTAAATACTCTCTCTCTAAAGATATACAAGTTCTCTTTTTTCTAGGGGAAAAAATATTTCCAATTTGTATGACTAATTGAGAGCAAAGCACAACATAATTGTCCTGAACTTGTGTACAGAAAATGTTAAGACTGGAATATATGATTGTTATTCAAAATGTTCTTCTACTTTGTCCTCTTATAGACAAAACTCATCCTCAAAAAATAAGGAAAACAAAAACTCTATTTGTTATGGCAATTTTCTCTGTGTATCTCTCTCATGAGGCAGGAACAAAGGCATTTTCTTGACACTTCAGAAATTTCACTGAAATCAGAATATGATTGCTCCTGCCTGAAACTGTTTGGGGTAACTGAAAGCCTGAGAGAGATTAATTGTCTTGTTCATTCTTTGCAGGGAATAGAATGTGCTGGGGACACACTATATTGAAATTGTCATGAAACTGACATACAGAAATGTCTTTTGATGTGTATCACTCTAATTAGTGTTATAAAGAGGTTGAACAAGAATATCAAATGAAGTATCTTGTGGCACAATTTAAGAAATGACTCATGTGTCTTTGAGGGCCTGTTCATAACCACCAACTAGTTTCAGGAACAGTGGGACTATAAAGTATGTATTTAATTTTACAATCATAAAATGATGCAGGCAAAGGTCATTAACATCTCAATAGGACTGGGAGGATCACTCTGCTACCTTGTTTTCATAAACTGCCACAGCTTCTTAAAAAATTCCTACCCTGAAAAACAGAGATCTCAAATAATTGTCTTTGTTCTTATTCCCAATCAGACAGATACAGAACTAGGCAAATGTCCTGATATGTATTATAAAGGAATGAATTTGGAAGCTACCTAAGGTCTGCTTTGCCTTATCCTGTCTTGTTTTGCAAATACAAAAAGGTCGTTTCTATGGGGAGTAGTTGACAGTAATAATATAACTGAAACTGTGAAATTGATGAATTTGGATTTGTGATGTTCCTCAAAGGAACCTCATCTGCGACTGAAAAACCATAATAATGGTTGTTAAGGTAGTATGCCCAATGCCCTTTATGCTTTGCTCCTGATATGCATCCTTTGTATGACTAATTGAAAGCAAGGTACAACATACGTGACCTAAACTTACACATGCTGTTTAGTTCTAGGCTGAAGACTGAACATCCATATCACCTAAAACTTTTTAGAAATGCAAAATCTCAGGTCTTGCTAGACTTAATGAATTTGGATCAGCACTTGAACAAGGTCTCTAGATGATTCACATGCATATTAAAGTTTTTGAAACACCAGTGAAATAGATCAGTTGCTTCATAGTAACAATGGCAGAATGGCAATGGTATTTATACTGGAATCATCCTATATTTCCAACATGCTAGATCAAAAATACATCAAAGGAAAAAGTAATTTATTTTTAGAACCCAGAGAAGTAGTCTTCCATGTTAGCAACAGTAGCAGTACTTGTTAACTTGTTAGAAATGTAAATAATTAAATTATGATATAAATGATTAAAATCCATCTGGGTTCCTTTCCTCGCCCATTTCCAGGCATCTGTTTAGAAACAAACTGTGGTGCTCTCTACCAGCTTCTTTCACTTGAATCACCTAATAAGCAATTGATAAATATAGTAATGATATCAGCATAAATTAAATATATGTGTTAAACAAGTAATTTTCTTTAAGAATTTTATGTTTTGAAACAATCAGGAGAATCAGCTTTCTCATAGTTTAAATAAGCATTAGAAATTCTGATAAATGCAAAACAACATCATTCTCAATGGTGAAAAACTGAAGACTTCTACTCTAAAATCAGGTACAAGACAAGAATGTCCACTTTTTTATCACAACTATTCAACATGGAATTGGAAGTCCTAGCAAGGGAAATTAGTAAAGATAAAGATATAAAGGAAATACACACTTATTATTACTTGCAGATGACATAATAATATATGTAGATAACCCTAAAGACTTCACTAAATAGCTACTAGAAAAAATCATTACAGTAAAGAGGTAAGTCACAAAATCAATTTAAAAAATCAGGCATGTTTCTATGTAAAAACAATGAAACAGAAAAAAAAATCAAGAAAATAATCTTGGTTTGATGGTTGTGTTAAAAATAAGTAAATACATAGAAGTAAACTTAACCAAGAAATTTAAGAACCTTTACAATAAAAGCTATAGATATTGTTAAAAGAAATAGAAGAAATGAAAAGATTTCCTGTTCATGAATTTTAAGAACTAATGATGTCAACATGGCCATCTTATCTAAGGAGATATACAAATTCAATGTGACCCCGATCAAAATTTCAATGGTATTCTTCAAAGATGCATATAGATCAAATGTGACTGAAATTCATGTAAATGCACAAAAGACCTTAAAGAGCCAAAGCAATCCTGATGAAAAAGAGGAAGAATCATGGTTTCACACTTTCAGGCTTCAAATGGTGCTACAAAGCTATGGCAATCAAAATAGTATGGTACCGGGATAAAAAGACACACACCTAGAAATAAATCTACATTTCTATGAACAGATAATCCAGCATGATAGTATATATCAGAAAAAGGAAAATCTCTTCAACAAATGATGATGGAAAAAGTGGACAGTAACATGCAAAAAAATAAAACTGAACCACTATATCATTCAATATACAAAACTTAATTCAAAATAGATTAAAGATTGTATGTTAGGGCTTAAACCATAAAATACATAGAAAAAAAAAAAGGCAAAACAGTTTACGGTATTGGCAGTAGATGTGCCTTTGGGGATTAGACTCCATCAGTAAGGGAAACAAAAGCATAAATCAACAGAAAGTTTACATAAAAAAATAAATAAATAAAAGCTTCTCCACAGTGAAAGACATTTATTAAGGTGAAAAGTCACCCTACTAAATGGGAGAAAATATTTGTACATCAAAAGAATGATAAGGGACTAATATCCAATAGCTACAAAGAATTCATTCTGCTGAATGAATAACAGTATAAATGCTATAAAGATATAGGCAAAAGAAAAAACTGATAGTTAACAGGCACATGAGAAAAATGCTTATCACCATTTATCATCAGGCAAATACAAATAAAAAACACAATGATATATGATCTCACACCTGTGAGATGATCCATATCAAAAAGACCAGAAACAATAAATGTTGGTGAGGATGTGAAGGAAAAGGAACTCCTATACACTGTTGATGGCCATTGAAAACAGTAGGGTGGTTTTTCAAAATATCAAAAACTGCAAATCTAAGAAAAATAATTCTAAAATAAAAAGTAAATCATCCTACCACATCCTGAACTTATGGAAACAAACCTGAGTTTGGTGACCAGGATACTATTTTTGAAGAAGACCAGAAGGTGATTCTGATACACAATGTGATGCTTAGAATGGGCACCAAAGAATCACCAAATGCAGGTAAATCAAGCAGAAATGTAATTTACTATCAAGTAAGAAATTAAAGTTTCAAAAAGGGGGTTAGAGGAAAAATGGACATTTTCATAAACAAAGTCCTATTTTAAAGGGTTAGTAACATATTACATGTAGAATGGACTACAGCTATATTCTCTCTAACTCCGCAAATTGTTGTCCTTGAAAACATTTAAAATACCGCCCACTCACTGTTCTGAACTCTGATCCTGTTATCTGTCTCAAACTTGTGGTGGTTGTCACTTTCCTAACTTGTCACTGTGGCGGTGACACAAGGGTGCTAATATATATATATATATAAAGTTTCTAGAGTGTAGGGATTTTGTCTTGTATCTATGTAGCCTCCAGGCATCTCTTGGAAGCAATTGATATCTAAAATGTTCTCTGTTTATTAATGTTTTTGTTTGGAGAAAAAAAAAAGTATTTATTTTCCTAGTTTAGAGGTCGTTCTAATTTCATATTTAAAAGTTGAATATCTGTAAAATACATTGAGATTCTTGTATTAAACATTTAAATTTCCACCAGCAAAGTCATAGAAGGTCTTTTACCCCCTGGTTGTACAATTGAAACATTTGACATAACATAAAATATGTCTCCATTTCCATGCATTTAAATTTCTAATTGTTTCTTGGTCCCTTGGAGAGCTTTTCTAGGTCAACTAAGTACTCTCACTGTTCTATATTTTCCAAAAATCTAAGTTAGTCTTATTTCTGTAATACTCAAAATATAGAATGTTTGGCAAGTTCTCCTTGTTTATACTATAGTTAGAAAAGATTAAAAGGGGTAAAAGTGATTAACTGTCAAATGTAAGCCTTTATAGCTATACTTGTGGTTAAGAATCTTCTTCCTAGCCCCTTTTAAAACTTCCCCTTCTTTCAGGTCATCTTGAAATCAAATTTAATCTGAAAAACTAAACAAAATAACTAGCAATAATAGCAGAAACAAATGGCAAAGATTTGTTGAAAACACAATGATGTGACCACAGATTAGTAAGTAGCTTGCATCTTATTTTAGTCTCAACTCAAAGGAAAAATGATTAAAGGAAAAAATTGATGGGGGCAGGGAATGTGTCTGTATGTGCAAGTATTGGAATTGCTGTATCAGCTATTTGGAAACATTACAAAGTACTATCCATTTTCCATGACCTTAGAGGGTGTGTATGTGTAATTTAATGCTGCAGTATCCAGACAGAGGAAAGAAAACAATGACTGACTCAGAACTACTCAATCTGATTTAGTTGAGATTCAGGCAAAATCCCACTAAAATGATCTTATTTGTGAGAATGAAGAATGGAGATGAGGACAGACAGCAGCCATGGCTCAGCATGGAATCCGTTTAACCACTGTGCTTCCATATTATTCTTAAATGACTATCTAGAGATTTGAAGCCCAGAACCGTCACTTCGAACAGCTTTGGCTAGTACACTTCCCTGAAACATCAAGTAGGTTTCATATACTGTCCTTCAAATCATTGCCAGGTGAACTGAAAAAGAGGTCAGTTTAAGCTGGTCTTAAATGCACCTCATTACAAATGCAGAGGTAAGCTCAAACTAGCACAAAGAGCTTTCTCTGAGACACCTCAGGGTCTGCTCTCTTCCCTAGCTTCTAGTGCTATAGGATCTTGAATTTAGAGTCTGTTTTCATTAACAGTCCTTTCACCCTAATTCCTGGAATGACTATATATTGCTTCTCATTGAGCTAGTGAAGGATTTGAGGAAAAAAAAAACAAAAACAAAACTCATCCAAGTGATTTTGAGGAAAGTGACAGTCTAGTATGTACCTCCTATCATCAAATAAATAGGAAAAAGAACAAAATTAACGTCAAACCATAGGGGATAGATATTGGGAAATGTAACAAATTATAGAAAATTACTGAAGAATGGAGAGAAAGTGGTTGTGGCAAAAAGAACGGGAAACTTAGTAATGTCTAAATAAATTCTGATAGTATTGTAAGTACTAAAGATGGAAAATAATCACAGAGAAATACAAATAATTGACTAAGATAGTCTTTGCCTTTCCATCAGCAGGACAAAATTTTAGACAGATTTTTCCGACTATAGACCACTGACCTCCTTTTTTAAAAAATTTTATTTCTTTATTAATGCATACAAGAGCTGGGGTACAGACCAGAAGTGTGGGGGGTGAGAGGATCCACAGAGACAGAGTTGGGGACAGAATAGGCAGATTAACTGAAATACACTGCTGAGGGGAGCAGTGGGCCAGGCAGGAGAGGTCTGCTGCGCCAGGTAGGTCACCTCCCTGGCCTGATATCAAACTCATGCTGCAGTGGCTGCAGAAGCCCCAGAGTATGGAGCTCAACCCCTTGAGCTACCAGAAAGGCCTACCTCCTTTATTTTTTTGAGCATTTACTTTGGAAAACTTTGTATTATAAACCCTTATCCTGGCCCTGTGTGATGTGTCTTCTCTCAGACTCTTGCCAGTTTTCCAAACCAAGAATGTCTTTCCTAAAGACCCAAGAGCCATCCTTTTGAAATGTAATTATCAAGAAAGATTGCAGGCCTATCTCTCAGTCTCTGTGGGGTGACGGGAGTCTACTTCAATAGGTAGTAACCAGAAAACACATACGACCTGGACATATTGATCAACTTCTCCCTTAATGTCTTCCAGTATTTTTTTGCTAGTTCCCTTCAGGACTTCAGAACTTTCAAGCCTTTTGTTTCAGGACAATTCAGTTTACTCTCTCTCCCTCACTGCAATAGTCTTGAATTTTTTTTCCCAAATTACATTTATTGAAGTAAAACAGTTTTACTTACATCTTTTCTATCTGCTCTGGGGGTTAGTGGTTCAAATTTCTACAAAGGTAGACTTTCACACCCTGCCTCAACAATCTCCCACCCAATCCTTCCAGTGTAATTTTCCTTTGGCAAAACCTGTATCATTTTGATAGACGTTGGTATATTTTTGGGGATATGTGTGGGCCAGTGAAATGATTTTATACAGGTATGTACTTTATTCTAGAAATCCAATTGAAAGATGTTGTTAATTCTTAGCAAAGTAGACTCAAAGCAAAGAAACAACTAAAAATTTAAAAAATGGTTAAATTAAAAATTTCAATCCTCAATTGTTTAAGATCATAACCGAAAATGTAATCTATATATGCTATTACATATTAATGAAATATAAAAACATAAAACAATATCAGAACAACCTAGAACTTGAAAGACAAATTTAGCAATTACCTTACAGATTTTGATTATATGGATACAATAATAAATAAGACTATAACAGTTTTAATGTTTAAATTTTTAAGTTTTCTTTACAAGGCACAACATATTTTTAGAAATCTTAAATTCTATCAGTACCAAATACACCTAAAGATAACTATCTCGTCTCAGAAGAAAAACTATGTATCTGTGAAATATAACAACATCAAATTGATTTTGTTATTGAAGTAAATTTGGATGAAATCTTTTAGTTGTATAGCATTACATAATCAAAAAAAATCTGCATTCAATTTACTACCATACCATTAACCTCTCATGTCTACTTTTCCCACATTGAACTCCCTTCCCTCTGGTAACCACCAAACTGTTCTCTGAATCTAAGCATTTTAATTTTGTATTTGTTAACTTGTTGATTTGCTAAGTTTATTTATCTTTCACATATGATTGAAATCATATGGTGTTTGTCTTTTTTTCCTGTCTGATTTATTTCACTTAGCATAGTAACTTCTTGTTCCATTCCTGTTGCAAATGAAATCTTTCATCTTATTTTTATAGCTGAGTAGTATTCCATTATGTACATATACCAATTCTTTATCCACTTATTTGTCAATAGGTACATAAGTTGTTTTCATAACTTGGAATGGTGCTGTAATAAATGTAAGTGTACATATATATTTTCAAATTAGTGTTCTAATTTTCTTGGATAAATACTTGGGATGGAATAGCTGGGTTCAATGATATTTATATTCTCAATTTTTGAGGCACCACCATATATTTTTCCATAGAGGCTCTACCAGTTTATGTGTAATAAGAAGAGAATATTCTCCTAAACCTATCTCTGTGATGTTTGTTACATACCAAATATAAGGATTGGGTTGAGGACTATGACATTTCTGGATGAGGAAAAACAGATACAAAGCATGTGGCAGGAAAACACAATAGGGGCCTGTCTGGTGGTACAGGGGTTGAATCTCGACACTATGAAGCTATCAGTAGCCATTGCAGCACTGGCTGAACTACAAGGCACAGCAGACCTCTCCTGTCTCACCTGCTGCTCCCCTCAACAGTGTATTTCAGTCATTCAGCCTGTTCTGCTTCTAATTCTGTATATGGTGAATCTTCTCACCTCCCCAACTTCTGGCCTCTACCTAGCTCTTACTTGAATAAATAAATAAATAAAAGTCTCAGCACTATCAAGCTATTGCCAGATACTGTGGCATGGGTTTGATCCCTGGCCAGAGAGCTAACCACATGGTGTAGCAGACCTCTCCTGTCTCACCCACTGCTCCCCTCAGCAGTGTATTTCTGTAGATCCACCTGTTCTGCTTCCTGTTCTGACTCTGGTAAATCCTCTTACCCCCAACACCTCTGGTCTATACCCCAATTCTTGCATGCATAAATAAAAATAAATCTTAAAGAGAACACAATAGTATTTTTAAAAGAAATCTAAGGTGATGGTACTGTGTCTGAGTGTTTGTGTGTGTGTGCATTTTAAATGCAATGTTCAATAATAAGCATTTCAGAATGAAATGGTAGAAGGAAGTGCACAGACTCATAATAGCAGTTCCTATTAATATCTAGATTCCTGTCTAGGGAAAATGCTACGTAACAGTTAAAATATTTGAATTATAAACAATATCACCACTTGCATTTTATTTATTTTATTTTGATAGTGAGAAAATATAAATAATAAACTTTGGAAGTTAAATTCTAAATACACTATTTTATTTTGAGCTAAAATATCCCCAGAATTCATGATATAATCATATTTATCTGATTTAGGGTTCAGTCTTGGTTGTATAGAGGCATCATTAAAAAAAACAAAAGAACAAAAACACACATAGGTAACACTAATTTTTTTGAAAAGGGACCCCATTTCTTCAGTTAAATTCATTGTTCAGATAAATAACATACTCCTCTAATTCACACATTATAATCCTCTATAGATTTTTGAAAATTTATAATGAAAACCATATTTAATGTAATGAAAAATCTCTCATACATATGGTCTGATAAAGCATACAAGTTAGAAATTACTATGATTCCATTAAAATAAATATAACACATATGCACATGCATAGATATCTAAGTATTGTGAAACCACACATCTGGATGATAAGATTAAACTCTTTTTGTGTTCTTTTATAATCACATAATATAAATAAATACCATATTTTCAAAATTAGGTATTAAAATTGAAGTCATTTAGGTTGTATTTATATTGGGCACCACTGATTTTGAAATGATGAACACAACATTCTATTCATTTCATGCGTGAATAGTTTCCTATGTGCTTATTAATATCATTATTCCACATCTAAACATCTTTTTAGAAATACCAGCAACTCTGTTGGCCAACAATTTTGTCAAGGATGAATTTCTTTCTGTGTGATCCTTTATTCACTTATTTTCACAAAAATGAAATACTAAAGCAGTTCAGTAAATATACCTCAAAGAAAACTGATCATTAAGAATAGCATGTAGTGAAATGCATTAATTGTGAAATCAATTATTTTGCACAAATTTAATTCATTCAAATAGAGGTTCACAATAACTGAGGAGCAGATTAACTCTAGGATGCATATAGCAATGCAGGACTTACATTTTATTCTATCCTATCTTAATTCCCATAGGTCACATTCTCTAGTTGTCATTGTTATAATTATATCAACATTCAATTTATTCAGCAGCAAGAAATACACTATTTTGGTTTTAGTTTTCTGAAGATATCTCACTATATATATTCTTGAAAAAAGGAAATATGAACAACTAATTTAAAATTGTAATGTCATGTTAATATGACTTCCATGATTTCAAATAGTTGCATGAAATTTAGGGATAAGGACGTCTTTCATAATTGATCACAGTCTATGTAATGAGCAGAATCTTTTCTCAAATATGAGATGAGAATTTTCCTTTTCTCAAATGTGAGACGAAGCATATGAGACCTCTGGTGGCATAATGGGTTAGGTCTCATCACATGAAGCTATCCACAGCCACTGTAACATGAGTTAAATTCCCACCAGGGAAGTGACCCATGTGGCACAGCAAACTTCTCCTGTCTCATCCATTGCTCCCCTCAGTATTTCAGTAGATCTGCCTGTTCTGATCCCTATTCTGTCTCTGAGGAATCCTCTCACCTCCTGTATCTCTGTACCCAGTTCTTGTATGTATAAATAAATAAAAACAAAATCTAAAAAAACCCTACAAAGTGAAGTATAGTGAATATATGGACTGATAAAGTTAATAATTAGAGGATTAAGCAAAATAGAGCATCAATATGTTGTTAGGATGTGCTTTATAATATGACTAGTATATTTATTAGCAGGATTCAAGAGAACTTCTAATAAAGGTAAATTGCATGAGAGTAATTTTATTTGGGAATCCATATAGTTCATATCAAAATGTGGAAGCTAATCATTAATCACCTTTTGTATGTTAATATAGAAGGAATCTTCTATTTAAAGTGTATTCTCAGTGCTTATATTTTCTATCAGTAATAAATATGAACACATAATAGTAAAGGTAGATGAATAGTAAAGGTAGTAGTAAATATTAGTATTTATATTAGTAAAGGTAGATGGTACATATTAACTTATTACAGTAAGAAAAAACATTTTGCTCTTCTTGTTTTCACATAATTGAGATGGAACTAATACCTATGGAAAATAAAATTGATTTTGAAGTACAAGAAGCTTAGCAAATTCAAACTGTGAGAAACTCTTGAATTCATCAGCTTATTTATAATGAGGGTATTAAAAGTAATGATTGAGGAAAAGAATAACAACAATAATAATAATGATAATAAAAACACAACAAAAACAAAAAGACAAGGACAAATTGGAGACACTTGGTGGGGAGGGGAGAGGAAGAGGGTTGAGGGCAGACGGGAGCACGGGGGACTGAGGTGATGGTGCACTGGTGAAATGGTGATGGGGAATACATGGGGATTACAACTGATGTCAACTATATATAAATAAAGAAAAAATAAAGATTAGACAGAATCTAAAAATCACCTGAGGAAGAAAAGCTTTGCTTATGGGTCAACCAGAAACAAAATGAACCACATATAGACATACCTACAACAAAAGTTAATCAGTGACAGTGCACTTGACTGATTCCTGAACAATATGCACTTCAGCTGAATTATAGCTGCTCCTATCTTTTTAATAGTTTGTGAGCTTAAAAAAAAGTGATATGAATATCTTGGCAAGGTATATCTTTAACTCTCACCTCAAATTCAACTTTTTCTGGGAAACTTGCCATAATTGATTGGAAAAGAGGTAAAAATTCTTTCCTATTCCTAGAGCAATGAAGAAAGTTTCTAGCTTATCTTTTCAAATGAAGCATTAACCATTAAAAATAAACAACACTTAAAACAATCTTTTCCAAGTGATCCAAATTCCTTGGATTATAAGTTTGAAATGGCAGAGATGGTATTGATTGAGAATATTTATAACATTTGGAAAAGGTATAAGAAAAACACAAATGATAAGTAAATTGTCTGACTCACTAAACATTTCTAACCCTTGTTTAGTAGTATTTGTATAATATTTTCAATTATGTTATGGATTTCTTTGTGCTAACATTCTAAAATAAAAGTAGTTCATTAAAATTTAATGAAAACTTTAATATTCATCATATAGCTCATTTAATTCTTAAGGGAATTGTCTGATTCAATTTTACCTTACCTTTTTTCCAATTTAACCCAACGAGTAAAAATAAAAAGAGAGTTAAGAGCAGAGAGGCACTTGGTTTTAAATTTTTCTGGGGGAGATGCAGATGAATAAATACTTTTTGATTCTTGCTTTCTAAGTGGTCCCCTTTCAATTTTTTTTATCTCGTGTCAACAGGCTATAAGATTTCTGCAGATGAATATATCATTTTCTTGGTTGACAAACTAAAAATAGTTTGCTTAAAGAATGCAGAGGAAAGGATTTTCATATTGCTTCCCTTGCTGTTTCTTTTCTTCATGCTGATAGCATCAATGTCGAAGTGATTCCAGTCAGCAAGTTCCTGACACCCTGATTGGCTAAACACAATGAAACTTGTTGGGGAGCAAATTTAGCTGTCACCTGTTTTTTATTTCCTTTCATGGCCAAAAGATTTGGGAAACCCAAAGACATATCTAAGGGAAGTACATAGGAGTGCCTTGGGGAAAATTCTCATCTGTTATCCACAGCTTGAGAAAAAAAATACATGTAAAGGGAAAAGGAAGGCTAGAATTAGTGCTATCAAGGTAGTAGTGATCACTTAAGACAGCGAGGTATTTCCAAAAGAACAGAGATGAATTTTATAAAATGAGTATTATTTGGAGAACATGATGGTTGGGTGGGAAAAGATCACCCCAGCCAGAAAGAGTCTACAGAAGGAATAAAAAGGTTTGAATTAGTACTAATAATATGCTGCTTGTCATTATTGGCAACTTTAGCCCATAGTAATCTCTGTCTCTCTCATTTCCTTCTGTATTGATATATTCAGCCTGCTTTGAAAGCTGACACATGGTGTTTCATCATTTCTTCCATTTCCGGAGTTCAAGATTAACAGGTAGGAAGCCCATTGTTTATTGAGTATCAAATATTTAATGATTAGGTGTTGAGCTGAAAACGGTGGGGAATAAAATGGAGAAAATGAAATAATAGGAATCTTCAATGGAGTTAATAGATAATTTAGTTCTTTGGTTAAATTTAACAAGTACTACCTACTTTGTGAAGGTTAAACAATTGTAAGGAAAACTGCATCAGTGCAAAACTGCATTTTCTAGTGTACATATTCCAGGTTATCTGATTCTGATTCCATGGAAGTTTTTTTTACAATCATAATTATTATCTATATACAACAAATATATTCTCTTAAGTGCAGGGTTAGCTGATTCTCTTACTCTCTATAGAAAAAAGTCAGTTTCTAACAATTTGTACATTCATCAGTCCTTTACACACAAATTTGTGCTTCTTTGACTTCTTTAAATGAGTTTCAACACTTATTGGTACCTTCCTTATAAGTAAAAATTTTAACATGTGTTAATTTATGTCGATGGAGGTTCAATGATTTTATCATTTAAAAAATATTCTTAACAGATAAAATACTTGTAAGATCAATTAGAATTTTTTATGGTATCAGGAAAGGTGAATAAATGCTGTTATTGCAATTGTTAGGAACCAGCATTCTTGAAGTCATGATTAAAATTGAAGATGGCCAAAGTATCGTGGAGAATCTAGTAAATAAACATCTCCAGCACAATGCTTAAAAAGATTGTAATTGAGAAAAATACAACATCCTATAGAAAATGTGAGTACTACAGCAATTGACTCTATCTTGGGTCAAGAGATATGTGGGTTGTGGTGGTGGAAAACGTTAAGACTTAGATAAGATAAGGAATTAGTCAATCATATTATGTCCTGAGCTATCCCTGATGAATAACTATAATCAGACATTGTAATATTAAACACAGTTTTAGGACAAAGGCAATAAGTGAATAAGCTCTCTTTAACTCAATCAGAACTAAAAGGACCTTGAACACAAGGTCAGATTTACTAATATGAGGAAGTCAGCAAAGATACAAAGTGTAATATTCTCTATTTAACCTGTATGGACTTATCAATGACTGAGATTAATGATAGCAATGGCAAAAATAAAAGATAATTTCAAAATAGTGCAGGGGGCCTTATAGAGCAAGGTTGAGTTAAAATCAAAATTTAAAGCCCACTTTTTTTTAAAAGGTAATCATATAATAGGGAAATAACTTCAGAAGGAAAAGTTACGGAGTACCATATCTCTGTTCAATTACTTTTCTACATACACTATCATTTTAACCCCTGGAAGAGGACCCCATGAATTCATTTAAGGTCGGGAACATTAACACTGTCTCATAGTTAGAACTCTTAAACGTAGGTAAGTTTCTATACTAAGATTTGTGATAATAATGATAAATGTTTTTATGTCTATAGAGCTAATCATTTCAAAAACAATTTTTATATGCAGTATTTCATTTCATTCACTAGCTGCTATTGAAAAGGTTTTATTTTTCACATTTTGCAGATATGAAATTGAGTCTTAGAAAAATATATTTTCTTGTGCCAAGTCAAACAACTGATACATGGCACTCTGCTTTTCTGTTTCATTCTGGGCTTCTACTATAAGTTGCTTCTTGGTAAAAAATTAAACCTCATGCTTTGGAGATGTGAGAGTTCATAGAGTTCATGGGACCCACGGAGGATGGGACTAGAGATTAGAATCAGGTGATGAGCTTTTCTCCAAATTTCTTTAAATGGAAGAAAAATGATGGGAGGGATCTGGTGGAGTTGCCAATTAGACCAATGAAGGAAGCTAGCCCATTCTTCCCATTTACCCACCTCCACTACGAAATGTGGTGGTAAAAAGAATCACATTATGAAATTTATCCCAGCACTGTCAAACTTATTTTAATTTTTGCCTTCTAAAAGAAATGCATTTCAACTTTTAGGAAAAAACAGGCTTTTGATTTAGTTTACAGAAAACACACAGAAACCCAGGAGCATCTCAACCATCCCACATAACCATACTAATTTAAAAGGTTGAAATATTCAACAAGGAAAAAATGTGTGATAAAATCATAAATACTTCTTTATCTTCTTTGCATAGGACTCAGAATTCCACTTTGTTCTTGGGCCATATTTGTCACATGCTGCGTGCCCAGCGTGTTGGCTAATTTATCAGTAAGTCGTGGAACCATTACATAGATTTTGTTAGGCTGTATACTTCAAAAGTTGCCTAGCCAAATGAATGAGAGAACTCAATTCCAGCCCATATTCTTTCCACACTCCTTTGTGTAAGGGAACACCTGGTGTTGGGCTACAATAATTTGAAGGGATTCTTACTCTTCTTAAATTCACATCAAGCACTTTATGTGTCAGCAGAGATACAATCTGATGAAATCACTACAAATAGCAAGGGTGACAATGTAAAAGGTGATCAAATATGTCAGGTTCACCTTCAGAAACCCCACTTTCATTTTCTTTACCCCCTCTGTTGCTCAGCAGCCTCTTACCCTCATTACCCACCTCCATTCTTGTGCCTTCTCTCCCTTCCAAGAATATCCATTTTTAAAGGGTAACTCATGGCTTAAGTGATACACTAGGATTTCATGGGGAGGTTTTCTAACTTGCTAATTGATTGCTAAGCAGGGAAATTCCAGAAAATAATCTAATTTTTCAAATTCTAGTGACATTTTGCTTTATAAGATTTTTGTCTGTTTTTCAGTTCAGTAAGACAAGACATGAAATTTTAGGAGGTATTTATGAAATGTCCTTCATGGCCCCAATTCCCCACTCATCCTGGAGTATGAGTCAAAATAATGAGAATGTTCCTTTTGATGGACAAGTGTTGATCTAGACTGGCCGAATTCTAGGGTCTCAGACTTAGAGCTAAATGTTTCAAGTAGATGAAAGTCCTGGAGCAAAGGGTATGGTCTCTTTCCATTCTTATTTGTTTTTCCACTTTTCCTGTTTGGTGGATCTTTCATTTAGGGAAAAATCAAATTTCACTTTTTTCCTGTTTGGGGATCTTTCATTTAGGGAAAAATCAAATTTCACTTTTTTATCTCCAGCATTCCATTTATTTTACTTACTGGTGGTTTGGTTTTCCAACACAGTCACCAGAACCAAGGGCTGCTTGCTTGAATGACACAAACAGTAGGTAACCTAGGACAGCTCTGAATGGGGGAGTTGCAAAAATTCTCTCTCAGTGGTTCATTCTCCTAGACATCTCTCATCTCATCATTCCTTGTATCAGCCTCTGATTTACTCTTAGAAACATCAAAGCACATATTCCAGACTTAATGAAGGAGACCCCACAAGTTTGGACATACTTTACTAGGATTCTGCTCAGTGGTTAGGGTGAAGTCCAACCAAGTGGTGATTTAATTTTCTTCAAAGTCATTCTCAGAAACTAAATTGCTGAATCATATGATAGTTCTATTTTATAGTTTTTGAGGAACCTCCCTATGTTTTCCATAGTGACTGTTCCAATTTACATCCTTACCAACCCCGCACAGGGCTTCCCTTTTCAACACATCCCCAATAGTATCAATTATCTTTTGTGTTTTTGATAATAAATAGATATGAAGTGATATTTCACTGTGGTTTTGATTTGTATTTCTCCATAATTTGAGATGTTGAGCTCCTCTTCATTTGCCTTTTGTTCACACAAATATTTTCTGTGGAAAAATGTTTGTTCATGTTTTTTGCTCATTTTGAATTATTTCCTTTGCTCTGAAGCTGTAGAATTCCTTATGTATTTTGAATATTAGACCTTTACTAGATGTGTGATTTATAAATATTTTCTCCTATTTCATGTTATGCCTTAAATTTCATTATTTGATTTGCTTTTAATTTGTTGTAGATCCATTTGCTTTATTATTTTGTTGATTTTTCTTAGGGACAATATCTAGAAAATCATCATTATTCTGTTAACTGAAGCATTATTGTATAAGGCAAAAAAATAGAAACAATCATATTGTCCATACTCAGTCAAACAAAAGAAAGATATTGTATTATATAGTTTACATGTAGAATCTGGAAAAAAAAAAAAAAATCAAGCTCTTAAAAACAGAGATCAGATTGCTGGTTGCCATAGCAGGGTGTGGGGTGGAGGAATTGGATGACTGTAGTGAAAATGCACTTCCTTTATAAGATAAATGTGTTCTTGGAATAAAATGTAAAGTATGATGGCCACATGTATTGTATATTTGAAAGTTGCTAAAAGAGTACATCTTAAAAGTACTGTGACATGAAAAACTTGTAACTATATGAGGTGAAAGATATTAACTAAATTTATTGTGGTGATCATTTCACAATGAATACATTTATCAAATGATGTTGTACACTTTAAATTTATATGATGGTATGTGTTGATTATAGTTTGATAAAACTGGAAAAAAATACAATGCAAAGTAGTAATAAAGCTATAGTTGACACTGCTTTGACCCGTCTTAACAGGGATACAGTGATGCAAGAACTTCCTGGATTGCTTTTATTTATGAGGTTCTATTTATTTTGGTTTTGAGAAAAGAAAGAATAATGTTATGGGTTATCCTTTCAATAGGCAGATCTTGATCAAGAACCAATTTTCTGATCTTGCCCTTTCTTTCTTTTTTTTTTTTTTGATCTTGCCCTTTCAAGTTCAAATCTCAGGTACACAGTTTGGTTGCTATATGATTTTGAGCCAGTCTCCATTATTCTTCTTGAAAATGGAAACAATGTCATATAGTTGTACTATGGAGTTTAAATAAGAAAATACAAATGAAGTTTTAACACAGAGTCTGACAAAACTTATGTCAATATCAATTTGTAAACACTAGTCATTAATAAAAAAATTCCCATTACCACTTCTCATGAATAGGATTATTTCTTTTGAATTTGGGGAGCAGTATATTGAACTATTGATTAATTGGAATCTCTCTCCTCCTAGGGAAACAGTATTTGCTTGATGGTATAAACCTCCTCATTGATACAATTCTACTTTATTTGTCATAGATTCAGTCTAATGTCAAATTCAGATTTCTTCTGCTGTATGACTGAATCCCAGAGATGGTTGTGTTAATCAATGAATATTGAGATTCAGCAATAGCAGGGAATGCTTTGTTTTTCACTCTGACTATGGAAAATCACACTGCAATTATATTTTCCTAGCTGCTTGGTAAACCAATCTAATGTTACAATGGGGAAAAAACCTATTGGCTGTTACTATAACCTCAGAGGATGGAGAATCAACATTCCTTTACATCTTCTTAGTTCCCTGATGTCATCCAGGGCTATTTATCTCAAATCAAAATTGAAATAGGAGAAAGACAGACCTATCTTAAGAGCTGCAATGATCCAAGAACGCATACTGACACATATTCCCAACCTCTATGGGAAGGTTTCAGTAATTCTGAGAGCCAGTGTTGGAATGCATCATCCATTGGAATAAACTATATTCCTTGCCTATCTACCCCTTTTTATTAGAAGTTTTGAGACCACAGAAAGTATTTGATAAAATTAAAATGTAAATTTCATAAGCTATTAAATGGTTTATCAGAAATTATAGAGAAAAAATAGTAAGTGGGAATCTGGGAATAATATTTGGACGGGAAGATAAAGGGCTCAACAATATGGGACCTCTACTTTACCACAAATATTTTGAGAGAAAAAAATCCAATTCTCCCAAATATATAGGAAAACTCTGTAAGACAACTCTGAGTGACACAGTGGATGCTTCTGAATTTTATACAAACTACCTTATGCTGTGAAGACCAACTAAAGGCACAATTTCAGTGTCTATTATGTCCTCATATGGAGAAATGTCATAATGCAAATTGGTAACAGAATCAGCTAGGGGAGCTACACTTTTCACAGATACACAGCAGATAGGTAGTACAAATTTCAATGCTATACTTGTTTATTTTGCCAAGAATATTTGTCATAGGAAATCAAGTCAAAACATAGTAATAAGCTAGTTTCCTACATGAAATAGACTTTCAAACCCCAGAGAATTCTTGGGGAAAAGCAAAATATAAAAGCCAAACAAAAAAATCTTTAACTAGCTTAGCCTCTCACACACTCATTTCTGTATCAGATCTGGGTCATAAATTTCATTACATTCCCGTTCTCTCTATTATATTGTTCTGTTTTGGAAAGAAAGTCAGCTCTTGTTTATCTAAGCACACAAACCTGGAAGCAAACAGATATTTAAAATATAAATAACCATATTTAGAGAAATAGAACTTTCTTAATTAAGAAGAGAGCTTGCAGAGTAAGAGAGGAAGATCAAATGTGTGACACTTGGCACAATACTCTACCTACAACTTTATTATGTTTCCACAATAAAAAATATATATTAAATCAGCTTAGAGGAAAAATAACCATAATAGCAACAGCCTCTCACTGTGTAAGAAGGAAATAATAGACTGTCACTTTACACATTCAATTAACTACTACTCTCCAGAGATCAGGGATATATAGAAATTAGGTCAAATGACTATGGAATGCTGATGCTCAATTTTAGGGAATATTGTTTTGACACATACTTTGAGCAAAATACTGTTAGGAACCATGGAACATGAAATATATATAATTATATATGTGATATATATATATATATCCTTTAAGAACTTATAATATACTAGGAATATGTGTGTGAGAGAGAGAGTGAGAAGGAGGGAAGTAGAGAGAAGACGAGAGAGAGAGATTCAATAAAAAGCCTACCACAATTCACCTTCTGCTTTGCCTTCTAGTAGGTAACCGAGAACACAATATTCAGGTAAGAGAATATGCTGTTTGAGTAGTATTGTTGCTGCTAAAATCAGTCTTCTGCTAAATTCTTGATAAGGACCCTTTTAGACCCCCTGAATTCTCTCTTTGTACAACTCACCAGTACTATTGTTTGTTTGTTCCTTTTTGTGAATGCCCATTGCCGGTCTGTCTTCTCAACTCAGGGAGGTAGCTAGGTTCTTCCTGTCTTCCCTCTCCCTGAAACGTGGTTTGAAAACTCACTCAAGGCAATAAAGTGGAGCAATCAGAAGATTAACCTTGTCTCCTTTTTCTCAGAGATCACTGTTCTGCACTGCTTGATATCTATTGTCTCAAAATCATTGTTTCATATATTTGGGTTTTTGCTTGTTACGGGTGAGAAGGAAAATCCTACATTTGTTACTCCATATTGAAGAAAGGTGTTAGTCTTCAATGATTCTTTACCACTCTGGAAAAAAAAATTACTAGGAAAGAGACAGGTCTTAGCAGTACCAAGTAACTTCCTGATTTTCACATAAAACATGGAAGTGTGCATTAATATTCACAATCAAGTCTTTAGGCAAGTAGTACTCAGAGTATGTGAGGTGAATCACATAACTGTTATAGGGCAACCCTAATATAAAATGGGTTTTCCTGACTGGGTCCTCACCCGCGCGCTCGAACTGCACTTATAATGCCCCAACTGCAGGCACACACAATAAAGGTTAATAAAGGGTTTTATTTACAAGGGAAGGAGAAATAGCTTAGTGAATAACACAGGGGGAAGAGAGGGATACAGATCTGTAAATATCCTACCAGTTCCTTGGAGCTGGAACCCAACGGTGCGCTGAGAGCTGACTCCCAAGAGAGAGACCCCCCCAAGGCCCACGTGTCTGCTTTTATATTCAGCCTGGCTGCTAAACTCCACCCCCTCAGGTCCCAGTGATCCGCTCTTCAGTAATGACCTTATGGGATTTGTAGTCCTTGGATCTTGTAGGTCTGGAATGGGGGTCGAAGTCCATAACCTATTTGTATAATCCATTCAGGAGGGTCTTTCCCCCTAACATAACCTTTATTCTGTTTCAGGGAATCAGTCTCTCCTTGATTCATGTTTATTCATCTCTCCTTGGCCTGTCCAGCCAATGGAGTGATTAGTTACAGACACTGTGATTTATGCTGAACATCTAGAAGTCTGGTGTGTGCTGAGAAGTTGGTGGCTACATGACCAACCCTCATTAGTTTGTACATTCCAACATGTCATCTTTACTCACTACTTGACAATTAAGTATGTTCTGTGTCACTGCAGTGAGGGACGTTTCTTAGACATTTGCTCTTGGTTTGCTTAGAATTCATTCCAGGTGACTTTTCCTTTTTGTTTCCTTTGTTGTAATAAATTATAGCTGGAAGGACAACTACGTGCTACAAGACCTTCTTATGACTCAAGAGGTGATCCAGGGCACCTGCTACATGATGATTATACTTTGCTTTTGTTAATGATATGTAGAAACACACTGCTGTGAGATTTGTAAATGAGTCATTACATCTAATCATTTGGAAATAGATATAGATAGATGGCTATCTCCTTTGCTTTAGTAAATTTGTTGCTTGGAATTTTTACCTCAGGAAAAGAACATGAGGGAATTCACACAAACACAATCTTATAACTTCTCAAATTATTCATAAATTTGAAAAACTAAAGACTATTATTTAATACATGACTAGCTTAATAAATTATGACACATAATAGGTACAATACAGGTAGCAGTTAGGATGTGTTCTGATTTATAAGGAATCTTTTCTGATTGGTCAGTGCCCTCCTTGATGTCTTATTAAAATATATGATTATTCTCACCAGCTACATCTATATATGACACTGTGTTCTTCTATAAGCACTATATTTTAATGCTATGAAAATACTTTAGCTAGATAACCACTTTCCAAGAACCTATAATGTGGTGAGTTAAAACAGTTTGTTAAGCTGTCAGTAGATAATCGAGGCAAATAGAAAATCACATCACCCAGGAATAGAACTTTGACAATTTTGTAAGTATTTGAATGACCTGTCTTTTATGCTAACAAGTGACTAGGTAACTATTATTACAGGAAAAGTTCTCACCATGTGAAGGGGGCCACCTAACTATGACGTGAGGCAAAGGCCCATCATAGGGGAACTGCCCTGAAAAGTCAGAGGTTCCAAAGTTGGCCCTCCTTGGACTCC
>JAGFMF010011572.1:122270-201047 GCA_019455555.1 Galemys pyrenaicus
ATTATCAACTGAAAGACAAGGAAACCAGTGATTACTAGTGAGAGCCAGGTGAAAGGGTGCAGATACTATTCAGATGTTGATTTGGGTACCTTCTTCCTGTAAGCCTACAGAAGAATGCTGATGCCAATTTAACCTTAAGCTAAGAATTCATCTTAAAGTTCAAAGTGAATATAGAATAGTTATGATTTCATGAAACTAGCATACCTGCCATAATATAAATTAACCAATCTAAATAAATAACACTAGTAGATAGATGCTGTCTTGATTTTATAATCTATGTTAGCTAGCCTGGCTGAGGGTCACATGACCCCAAGCTGCTCTTGAAAGAAAGGTCATTGTTAAATTCCTGATCAATGCACGTGTTCATGTAATCCCACCCCTTTCTCCTTAATGTATAAATAAAGGCCTGCTGAGATTTTTTTGGCAGCAAGGACAAACACCAAACTCTGACTCATGTCTTGAAACCCTGAACCCCCCCTACTTCGCCTACGCCGTTCTATCCTTTGGGGACCTGGCCTTCTGTCATAGCTGGTCTTAGGCAACCATGACCTTTTTTTTGCCTGACAAAGGGTGTTCTTAAAACCTCACAAAAAAAGCTATATAACACTTCAAAAAAGATTAAATATCTCATGGGAAGAAATGAGTTAAAGTCCACCCCTTTCTTTTAAGGTTTAATGTTCAACTATCTTGATGGATAGATATTACTTTGATTAAGTTCCACTGGTAGTAAAGAGCCCTATAAAGACAAATTTAAAATGACCACCCAATTAGCTATATGCTTTTTTAGTTCTCATTGGTAGAGGGGAGATTTATGTATTGTCAGTAAACTTGATTTACATAATTTATGTCTTAAATTTAGGATTTTATAAAATCATTTTATCACTTAGAATACATCTTTAATAGGTTTATTTACATTCTCTCAGAGTCCCTGCATATTTTGGAACACTATTTGTCACTTTTAGATAGGGAAAGCGCTAATTTGGGCAAAATGCTGTCCTTGAAAAGCCAATGGTTTTGTTTCATTATCTTGCATCTTACTGGTTGTGGCAGTGAAACTGAAGTTTATATAATTTTTATTCCATTGCAAGTAAATTTACCTTTTCCTTGTACCTCTCCATTTTTCACTATATTTGCAATTCAAGAATTAATTCCACTATTTATAAAAGGGAAAGCTATCTATCAACTCTGTATAAAGCATAGTAAATATTCTCAGTGTTAATATGTAGGTATTTTCCAGTTTGGGAATGCATCCTATTTTTTTTTTTTTTTTAATTTAAGGAAAATTGGTTTACAACACTGTGATTTAGAGGCGTACGCCACAGCTGTTTAGATATATGTTACTACACCAGATGCACCACCAAAGCACCCATAATCTCTATTATAGTATTATGTTTTAAATTCTGCTCCTGTTTCTATATTATGGTTCCTAATCCAGTTACGTTGATGATCAACATATTTCCAGTTCTCTTCTGTATATTTGTCCTTGCTTTCATTCTTGTAGTCACCATTTACAGCACTGAATTGCATTTCCATATCATCATTTTTTTCTTTGCTTCCAAATGAATTATTGCAGGGAACTAAAAAACTTGTTTTAAAATTGAGACTATTATATTCTTTATTTTTTGCTAGTTTCTTGTGTTGAAAAGAAACTTGCATAAGTCAAAAGCAACACTTTGATTTGTTTTTTTGTTGATAAAACTATTTGAAAATATTGGAATAAATGCAATAAGAAATATCTCCTGAGGCCTCTCTGGTGGCACAAGGGGTTAAGTGTCAGCAATGTTAAGCTATAGGCAGCCACTGAAGCATGAATTTGATCTCTGGCCAGGTAGCTGAGACACATGGCATAGCAGACCTCTCCTGTCTTGCCCACTGCTCCCTTTAGCAGTGTATTTCAGTCAGTCCACCTGTTCTACTCCCTATTCTGTCTCTTGTGAATCCTCTTACCCTTCTGCATTTCTGGCCTACACCCCAGCTCTTGTATACATACATAATTAAAAAATATATATCATCCAAAAATGTAAGAGAAAGATAAATACAATTTCAATTAATCATATAATAGGGAAATTCCTCAATTTAAATGTTATTTCAATACTTCCATGACCCCTGTTAATGAATAAATTAGTCTAAATCTTTAATACAGTCCATGAAAATACAGTTCTCTCTCTCTCTCTTTTAAAAATATTTATTTATGCATACAAGAACAAGGGTATAGGCCAGAGGTACAGGAGGGTGAAAGGATTCACCAGAGACAGAGTGGGGAGCAGAACAGGCAGATCGACTGAAGTACACTGCTGAGGGGAGCAGCAGGAGGGACGGGTGCCATGTGGGTCACCTCCTTGGCCAGGGATCTGTGTATGCTTCAGAGTGCAGTGCTTAAACCCTTGTGCCACCAGAGATGCCAAAAATACAATTCTAATACAGTTTTAGAAAAATTTGTCAATGCTGGTTATAAACCCTAAACCAATAGTTATGGACTGAGTAAGGATGGTCACAAAAATCTAGCAAAACAAGTCCAAAATGGGTTTTGAATTACTAAAAAATAAATTTTGTAACAGTTCTTCTGTGTTTGTTTCCTGTCTTGGAAATATTACCACAAATTTGACTTAAAACCACAGAGATATATTCTCTCACTTTTCTAGAGGCCAGAAATTAAAAATCAGTATTACTGGGCTATAAACAGATGTGTTTAGGACTTCGCTCTTCTGGACACTCAAAAAGAGAATGTTCTTTAATTTCAGTTTTTGGTGACTGTCAACATTTCTTGGTTTATGGCCATGTCACCTAGAAGTTCGAGCTCTACCTCTTCAAAATTCTGTGTTCTGGCTTCACATGGATGTTTTCTTTATGTGTATCTAATCTCCATGGAGATTGGACATACAGGCATTTAAGACCACCCAGAAAATCCATGTTAATCTTTCCATCTCAAGAATTTAACTTTGCAAATGCAAAGGTTGTTTATCTACATGAAATAATACTTTGCAGGTTCAAAGGATTAGATTCTACCATTGTCGTGTGTCTTTATTTAGCCTACTACAGCTACAGTAAACAAGACTGAGATGCTGATACAGGATAAAGAAGTTATTGAAAGCAAAATACAAAGTCAAGTCTAGAAACGAGCTCAAGTATACGGTATCTCTAGTATCCAGTAAGTTTGGTATTTCAAATGAGTGGAAAAGGCACTGTTCGACTGCTGGCTGAGCATTTGAAGAAAGAAAAGTAGAAGCTATCTTAAACTTCAAAAGAAACTATCTTAAACTTCAAAAGAAATGTTTCACATGAATATCTTTTACTACACACCTATGTGACAAGTGAAACTATTTCAAAAGATAACATATTTGAATATTTGGCATAAAGAAAGAAATTGAAATTTGGCATAAAGAAGAATTTCCCAAAGTGTCTTTAGAGAAAGAAGTTAGAAAATGAAAATATTTAAAATCTAAAATTGACTTGACTGGTAAACATAGAAAAGTTAATTTTAATATATAAGATTTCAAAAATGATCAATGAAGAAAATTTTAAAAACATATTTAACACATGCACTGTAAGTGAAGGTATACAGGTGGCTTATATACTTTGGGAATGCGTAAAATTGCACAGACCTTTCTGTCATATGGAACTAAAGTCTTTTCTGTGTAGTTATTTAGCAGCTCTACTTCAAGGAATTGACCCAGAGGAAATAATCAGCACTCCTTGGCTCCAGCAATGTGCACTGAATGTTGCTTATTGCAATGAACAACAGATTTTCAACTGTAAGGACAAGTTAGATGAAATGTTTAACACAGTGAAAATACTGAAATTTTAGAGTTAACAAATAAATAATAGTTGGTAGGTGTGTTCTAAAATATGTTTTATGAACTCTCATATAGGTCTCTTTATACATTCAAAACTAAAATAAAATATTGAACATAGTGATTTCTTCTGTATGTCATAGTCATGCTTTTCCACGTTTTAATTTTCATATTTACTCATTTTTATATTTTCTTCTATTTTTCCACATTTACACTAAATCTGTAAAGTTCACTTATTGCTTTTTAACAATAAGATATTTACTTTTTATGTAAACATGCATGTTATTTCTATAAAAATGATAACAAACCCATAGAGAAAAGTATCACTCAACATCACATCACCCCGAATTGACCACAATCACTATTTGGCGGTGGGGATGGGGGTAGTCACTGCCTTTTCCTCTCTATATATGCAAGAATACTTTGTTATTCTTAACTTGCAAAATTAACGTTGAAATTATTTCAGCACACATTTTTATCATCTTGCAAAAAAATTTTATTCTGAAAACCCATCTAAATCCGCATCCAAGGATTGGGAATATGCCACCATTTGTCCCAGTGACGTGCTACGTCCCATGGCCTCTGCACTTTCCTGTAACACATTTAGTTAGAACCCTGGATCACTGAGAATTTCCTACTGTATTCTTTTTGTTGTTGTTGTTTAACTCAGAAAATAGATGGCAGTCTTTTTATTTTTAAGGGATGTTTACCTCCATTTTGTACCCATTTTAGCAGACAGTAAAGAATTCAAATTATATAACTCTGTCCTCTGTGCCAGCTGTGTTTTGTGTTTCTCAGATGCTTCAAGTGATTTTCAAACAGCTGGCTTTCTCAACCATACTTTACCCCAATTATCTTTCTCCATGATCTTCAAAGCTATTTCAAATGATTTTCCCCCGATTCAACACACATGTTTATAGTAAAAATAAAATTGGAAAATAGAGAATGAAATGATGAAGAACATCAGTCAGCGATCATTGTGCGAGCCACTGATAAATAATGTTAACTTTTTTTATCATAGTCATTTTTCTGTACAAACACAGAAATATAATTCTATCATACTATTCTGTACTATTTATAAGTCACACTATAGCCTTCATAGTATCCACTTTTATTAAATATTCTTCTAAAGTATGAAATTTCATATTTGGAATGTATTTCTCCTACCACACACTACCACCTATCTCTTCCTGGTATCTACTATAAGATATGCCAACTCTATATTTCATTTATTCAGACCTAACGTATAGATTCTTCCATTATCTTCTCTTTCATACACATTCAATCATCAGAAAGCCCTAGTTATTTTACTTAAAAAAAATCCATAAGATATAGGGACTTCCCACCCTTCCTTTGCTAACCTCTTGCTCATCAATAATTATGTCTTTTAGTCTATAGCTGAAGCCTCCTTTCACTTTCCCACCCCCACCACTAGTTAACTGTAAGTCATACCTTGTACTCTTCTGCTCTGAACTCTCCGTTGCCCTCCCATCACACTGAAAATAAAAACCAAAATATATGTCTTGGCCTACAAGAACCTGAGCAACTGGCCTGTAACTATCACATTGACCTATCCTTCCTCCCTTCCCTGGTCTCTTATTTTATTTTACTTTTTATTGAGGTAATATTGGTTTACAGCATTGTCTTTGACCTCTTCTTTAGTCTTCTTTCCCTCACTTGGCTGCAGCCACAGTTGCTTCCTTAATGATCCTTGACCATCCCAAGCATGTTTCTGGGGATCTTTGCACTTTCTCTTTGTTCTGGCTGTAAGATCATTCCCCAGACACTCCCATGGCTCCTTCTTTTACTTCTTTCATTTCCTATTTAAATGTCAGCATTTAGAGACTCTGCTGTGATCAACATATAAAAATAGTTGTCACTTGTGACTTGTTATTTTATATTTTGCACATATTTCATTATAACATTTATCACCAGTTAACATTATATTACATATTAATGTACTCATTTTACTAAATTTTTGTCTTCTCAATGAAAATGAAAACTGAAAGCAGTAGGGGCATTGTCAGTTTGTTGATCATTATATTCCCAGAATCTTTAAAGTGAGTGACAAACAATGGTCACTCATTAATTAATTAATTAAACATTTTCCTTTTATTACACAGCTTTTGTTTTCTCTTAAATATAACAATGGTCATCCTTGATTATAACTTAAGAGCAAATTCTAAAGAGTTAATTATAACATTTAAAAGATATTAACATTCTGCAAAACAATCTTCAATAACAGGTCTTATGCTCCCATAAAAGTGAATGAGAATACCTACTTTCCATAATCTTAATACTGAACTTTTTTTAAAAATTTTTAATCTTAAGTCTTCTATATACGATGAGGTAAGGTATTTGCTTTCACATTTTAGGTTTACTGATAAAAATACTTTGACATAATTTATGTAAACAACCTGCTACATAACTATCAATACAGGTTAGTGATAAAAAAACAATTTTTTAATGCATTGTTTTTCTAAGTTTAAAATCTATAGAGATTATATTCCAAATATAAAAGAGATTCTTAGTCTAGCGAATTTTAATTGCTTAATGGATTTTTCATTTCTTTTCCCCCACTAAAAATGCTTCCCACTAAAATTAAAGCAGGATTGTTCCTGCTTCAGCAGGACTATTGGCCTCTTAATGAAAATGGTGCTTTGAGATCAATAGCTAAACCATACAACAAAAGCATGCAGACTAGGGCTTTTCTCAGGGAAATGAAATTCAGGACATTCAGCTCTAGCTACTTTTTGATACTGCAAACTACATCTAACTGTTTACACAGCTTTCAGTTATTTTAAATAATACTGTAATCATTGGTCAAAAATCCACTGAAAACAAATCAGAAGATATTTGGAAGTGACTCCTTTGAAACAGATATGGAAACAGAAAGTCCTTCCTATTAGGACAAAGTCCCTCAATCACTTCATCCCCACCTGAGCCCCATCCTTACTTTGATGTGCAAGTCACAGACTTTGAAAGTCTACAGTTAGAGATTTTTCTATTTTAAGGTTTTGCTCCAAAAGGCTACCATGAACATTCTTAAATTCAGAGTTTGTGACTCTTTGCAGACCCCCTGAAATTTTTTTGAATACTCATGAATTCATTTTGCCAAGGGAAAATAAACATTAGTAACCCATTAGCCTATGTATTTATTCTTTTGTAATTGTCACAAAGCAGCTATGGAGGCATTTTGAAAGGTGAAAGCCAGAAGAGAACAAAAGAACGTGGTTCTGGGTTCTTAGATTCGAGGCAACAAGTACATGCTGATTCCTGGGTAGAGTGTAGAAGCCACCTGGGAGGTGGTGGATAGGCCACGCTGTTAACTTTCCCCTACTTTGTGAGTTTACCTGGCCTCCATCTCAAGGGAAAACTTATTCTTCTTTGGCTGTCATTTTAATTAGACTTGTCCGCCTTTGTTTCTGCAATGTCTCTGTCTGGAAGATGAATGTGTTTATGTACATGCAAGAATCACAGAAGAAAGCTGTGGCCACCATAGGACTGACTTCATGGAAGTCTGATGTGGGCATTTCACTTTGAAATAGCCATGCTTGCTCTTCCAAATAATTATTGAACAATGCTTTTACATTTTTATAGTCCTAATTCTGAACACCAAGGAGGCAGAGAATTAGAATCTAAATTCTCAGTGGTTGAAATTAGGTCTTCATTTGGTTTGGAAGTTAGAAGTTGAGAGATGCAAAATGGGAAGGACTCATAAAACTGCATGTCTTTCTTCCTTGGCTTATTCATTGATTTTATTATATAATGTTTACACATTTACTTTTCTTATGTTAATCTCCCATTTTCCTTACTCCCATTATACTAAATATGTACCATAAGAATTATATTTCAAACACTGAGCTTTCCTTTTTCTGTAGCAATAAAACATTAAAATAACTTATACTCCTTTTGATAAATGGAGTTATTTGAACTTCATAAAACACTAAGAAAAAATTTATAGTGTAACTGAATAATAAACACAGCTAGTGGAAGTCTTTGACGTCTAGAAGGAGGAATGAAACAATGTAAGCCTCCTCCCAGCTCATATATCTAATCCAATTTTCAGATCTAGGATCCATCTACTCACTTAAACACCACATAAACTTCTCTGACATTTAATTATATTATGTATATGCTTAGTATTATAGAAGGACCGACAGAATGAAAACTTCATTGAGTGTTTTCCTGGCTGCTAACCAGTGAAATGCTCTCTGAGAAAGGATAGTGGTTAACACATTCCTGGCCTGGCAGTAAATTCTCCAGTCTTAAGAGATAGTAGGAAAGGACTGAGAGTGGCAGCTTGCTAAACTGTGGCTTAAACTGACTGAGAATACTTGTTAGGGTTGAAATTGTTAGAGTCTAAACTTAGCTGACTGAAACTTGAAAAACGACCTACAGGCCTTATCTAGTAGGTCAGCTGGTCCCATACCTTAGGCTCTCCTGAGCAGTTAAGGGCAGGGATATGAAATAAGAATGTTATCTTAGAATGTGCACCCAGGTATGGGGCAGAAGCCTGAGCCCGCCAAAAATGGATCTTCTGTAAGTTTAAAAATTTGAAACTTGTCTCTCTTTAAAGCTATTTGCTGTGCTCATTGCACGGGCTTTGATCTCTCAGCCTATTGGCTAAATTGGCTATAAAAGCTCACCCCTACTTCCTATCTGGGTCGATTGTCTCAGCCAGACCTATGTGTCACGGTTGAACGGTCGGCCCCAGCATGCTGGCGTAACTAAAGCTCTACATGACCATTGCAGCCCTGTGTCCGCTCTTTGTTCTTTTGGGGTGCCCACGGAAACTCGGTACTTTACAAAATGAGATTTAATAGGCTCAGCGCGAAACTGATAAAACCTGAATCACTAAGAAACACTTAATTCAGCATAATTATTGGCTTTTGGTCATAATAGGTTGTCTCAAGATCCAAAGCTTTCCTGTAAAAGGAGACTGGTTTGCAGTAAGATAGTCTTTTTGTGCCTAGGCTGAAGATGAGTTAGTTAACCTGAACTGGTGCCTTCACTGAATTTCAGCATGAATATAGGAATTTTCCAAGGTTGTAGTTAGAGAAAGCTTGCATAATTTTTTGCTAAAATATTCCTCAGATCTACTGTAGGTGGGACATGTACACATATTTCATCTGGAAAGGTGTGCATAGGAAATTACCTGTCCGGGGAATTGTTTATAGGAACTATTTTTCTTTACTTAAATCATTATGAGTGGTATAATCTTGCTTCTGTCAGACAAGGACCATCTCTCATCAGATATTTCATCAAATGTCTCTCATCAATGTGGGTTTGCTTGACTTTCGTGTCAGAGAAATATGAAGCCCCCAGAACTGAGGACAATCTCAAGATAGGAAAACTCCATGCTACAGGGTATGAAAATATTTATTACTACTGTATTTTTTATAATTTCTCATATTTTTTCCATTTAAAAATGCAATTCATGCATTTGAGGTATAAACTACTAATTTATGTGAGCAGCAAAATAAATATTCCTGGGTAACAACAATAACAACAAAGACTAAATAGTCTGAGTTAAATTTTAATACATTTTTCCCTTTTGAATTTCAGATCAGAGCCGGTAGATGGTTTTACAAGGGTGGGGGAGAGTAGATGTAGAGGGTGGGGAGAGTGCTTTATTTCCAATAAACTTTTTGCAGAATAGTTTTAGATTGCAAATAAGAATTTTTAAGATGCTTATTAAAAGTTGGTACAGAGGGCTTCCATATATTGCACACTCATATCCTTTTATTATTAACTATTTTATATTAGTGAAGCATCACATGACCACAAATTAATGAGCTGAATTGGCACACTGCTATTATGTAAAACCCATTCTTTCTTAGTGATCCTTCCCTGTCCCAGGATCATGAATGACAATAGTCTTCATGTCTTCTTAGTCTCCTATGCAGGCTAAGTCTTAGCACTGTCCAAGACTTTCCTTATTTTTCATGTACTTAAAAAATTTTGAACAGTATTGGTTGGATATTTTGTGGTATGCCCTAAATTGGGTTTTGTTTTTTTCTCATGATTGTGGAGAAAGACTAGAGAGATAAAGTACCATTTTTTATTAAATTCATTAAGACTATACACTACCAGCACATTTTATCATTGATGGAATTTACCTTGATCATCTGATTGAGGTAGTGTTTGTCAGATTTATCCTTTTAAAAGTAATTTTTTAGCCCGTTTCCCCTACTGTTATTTACAGAAGAAAATCACTAAGTACAGTTCACACTTAAGGGTTGGAGAGTTTTCTTTCCAGCTTCTTAAGAAATATGTACATAAATTATTTGGAATTCTGCACTAGAGATTTGTTGGCTCTCCCTCATTCCTTTATTAGTATTACTATAACATATATATTTATTTTAAATTCTGTGTTACAATCTATATTTTGCTTAAATTGTTGAAATTGTTTGACTTTTGGTCATTGGAAATCTTTCTTTGGCTTTTTGTATTATTTTGACATGAGTAGCTACTTTGTTATATAATAGCCATAGAAATACTTCAAAAGGCTTCAATGATCCAAAAAAATGTACAGTCCTTTTGTCAAAGGTTAAGCAGAGAGTCTGTTGAAGAGGATGTGTCTCAAATCCCATTCATTTTTATATTAACATTCCTGCTGATATTAAATTATCTGCAAGTGATAATCAAAGAACTAACACCTCCACTCAGTAACTAATTATTTCATATGTTTCTCCACAAATAAATGAGAATGTGAACTGCGAGCAAATATATTATCAACAGTCATGATATTAATAAATTTTAGTATCTGTCTATAGATCTTAGGTTGAAAAAAGTAACATTATGTAAATTTAAAAACAATGAATGAGCAGTCTCAATAATGTACATTGTCTTTGGGTCAGATAAAGGGCACCAGGTAGTTTTTATGGAATGAGTTAGCAGATAGAATTATAAAGTGGGTTAAGTGAGTCTTTTAAAGCACCTCCTCCTTTTATTTTTAATCCTGTTTCTTTTTTCCCCCACCCTTTCAGTAGAACTCTCTTCATTCTAGGGCAAACAGTGATTTCTAGCTGCCTGTTGGACCTCACCTGTCATAGAGTAAAACATCTGACAAACAAAATTATAGAGCACACAGTACATCACCTAATACTTTGACTTGTTACTTGTGGCAATTCCATTTAGCAGACATTTTTGGAAAGGGAATTCTATGCTAAACATGGGAATTCTGGAAACAACCACAACCTAGAAGGTGAGGCACATACATACAAAATTATCACTCAGTGTGATTAAAGCAGTATTATATATATGTCTCCTTAGGATCTCATTTTTTACCAATAACATGTGAATTTCCTTCAAAGGCTCATATATATCATTGATTATATAAGTTGTAATGATTCATTTCATGTAAACCATTAACTCACTTTATAACTATAGACATTGGTTAGAAGGTATGGTAATATGAAGTTTTAAACATCTTTCCCTTTATCCCACAAATGAAACCCAGCAAATTTAAAAGAGCTATTGTTCTAGTTCCATGGTATTAATCATCAAGCTATCACTTCACATCTCCCCACATACATGCATAATCATCATAGTATTCCTAAAACTCAGCACAGTACCTGATAGTATTGTTCTTGTGACTTTTGTTTTATTTTATTTTAAAATTGTAAATAGCCAAGTAATAAAAATAACTATTGGCCCAAGGATAGATGAGCAGATTAAGAAGTTGTGGTATATATAAACAATGTATTACTACTCAACTATAAATAAGATAAAGTCTTGCCATTTGTGATAGAATGGATGGAACTGGAGGGGATTATGTTAAGCAAAATAAACTAGAAGGAAAAAGACAAATATGGGATGATTTCATTCATGTGTGGAATGTAGAGAAATAAAACAAAGGAACTGACAAATCTAAAACAAAACAAACACTAGAGATCTAATTGTAAAATTGAAACTATCTGAGCGTTAGGTAGAGGATGGGGAAACAAGGGAAGGAGTTCAACGGACAGTGGTAGAGAATTATGGATACTTTAGTGGTGAGTATGGCATATAACTATACATTTGAAGAGGTGTGAGCATATACCTCTGAATCATATAGAGTGCTGTGAATCAATGTTACCTCAATTAAAATGCAAAAATATAGTTTGGGAAAAACAAAAAGCATAAAAGTTATTGCTCAAATTTTGTACATCCTGATTATTACCTTAAAGTTGACTTATATTTTGGTTTTATTTGGGTTACAATTTAAAAAATTTAAAATTAGGAGGCTCTCCATAACCTAATAAGGAAAATATTCAAGATATATTATGTGAGAAAATTAAAACATTTTGTAAAGTCACAGGTTCAATATGTTACCGTTTGTTTAATAAAAGTGAAGAAATAAGAATATATACATTTCTATAAGAAATTAACAATAGGCCTCCCTGGTGGCACAGGGGTTAAGGTCTCCACACTATGAAACTACCAGCAGCTACTGCAGCACCAGTTCGATCCCTGGCCAGGATGCTAATGCACAGCAAACCTCTGCTGGCAAAACTGCTGCTTCCCTCAGCAGTGTATTTTCAGTCAATCTGCCTCTTCTGCTCCATACTTTCTCTCTCTGGTGAATCCTCTCACTACCCTGCACCTATGGCTTGCATCCCAGGTCTTCTATGTAAAAATAAATAAATTAAAAAAAAATTAATGATAGTGGTTTCCTGGTGAGGGAGCAATTGGAAAGTAATGGGGGAGAGAACATGAGCTGACCGGAACTTCACTAAGTGGTTCCCTTTCTACTTTCCGCTTTTTGAAACACATTGTGTTTTTGAAACATGTTGCGTGGAAACAGACATTTGAAGATGCATGAACTTACCCTCCTAAAATATGCACAGTGCTATAGGTCAATGTTAACTCAGTAAAATAAATTAAATAAAGTGATAGTGAATTAAAAATACTTTGTTGAGTCAAGGACATCATACAAAAAGATTTTAGCTGATAAATCCGGTTGAAAACAAAATTGGACTAATTCTATGGATTAGGTAATTATGTGTTGCTTACAAGTGACAGGAAATTAACTCAAAGAGCTTGGATAAAAAGATGACCATGTTTTTGATTTACAGAAGAGGCCTGGTCTTAAACCTATCAACCAGAAGAGAGATTCTGGTTGGGTTAGGTTGTCCTCCCGCTGCCTCCTAACTGTTCTGTTCTTCATAAGTCCATGTTGCTGATGTCCACTGAAACATACGATTAAATTAATCAATACCTATCATTTAAGTGATTTAATATTTGTAATGACTTAAAGTGGGGTTAGCATCAGTACTATCTAAAGTTATTAGTAATGGAACAGGCAGTAAGGAAGAGATGGAGAGGGGAAATATTATCAATCACATTGTGTGAGGATTATTTTGTGGACCACAAAACCTTTTGAGTATCTTGGAAATGCACGTTGAGATTGGGTTAAATCAGAGATAGTCGAGGAAAACTTGTTTTGTAAGTGTATATATAAAATAATATGTATCAGAGTTAAATGGAATGATATGGCAAGGGATACAATAGAATATTATTGCAGAGGAATGCATTTACTTTTGCATTTTCTTTTGAGGTCACATTATCTTACATGTCACATTTCTATTGAGGTCACATTGTCTTACAACATTGGATATGACTTAGAGGCATAGGCTCACACCCCTACAGATATGTGTGCCACACCACACCCATCTCCAAGTTCTCCAGAGACCTCCACCACAGAGCAATGAATTTCTGTTTGGAGCTCTTCTTTGAAAATTATTACATTTCTTCTATTAACTTTCCCTTCTCCTATGGCTAATAATTTACTTTTCTAGTTTCTTTTTGTTTCTGATTTATTATTGTAGTCACTGTTATTGTAAATTTTCAGATAAGGGTTTGAATTCTTTGGATCCTTTCTCTTTCTCTTTTTAATCCTTGCAAAATAACATAATCTTCATGGAGAAGAGCAAGGTCACAAATCTGCAATTTCCTCTCTGCTTTCCACTGTTTACCTGGGAAAGGTGACCTTGTTGGCGTCAGACAGAATCTGATACAGAAAAGACTGTTTGTATTGCAAAGGGTTATTACCACATACCGACTGGCTGCTTTGACTATGGACCCCATAAAAATATCCAGTGTAATAACTAAACTCTATCCACAACACAAAATTCTCAAGCTGGCTGTTCATTAAGAATATCTGAGTATCAAAGAAAAACAGATACTCACATGTGCATTTTATGATGATTCCTAACCTGTTGGCATGGAAACCAGGAATCTGTATTTTTAAAAGACTTTAGTATAAATTTAATGGTCAGGCACCATTATATTCTTTCTTCATAATCAATCCTCGTCCAATGCTATCATTGTTAAACTAGTCGAGCCCCAATGAGTCAGCTAGTGACATCAGTCAGAAAAACTCCTTAATCAAACTTCTTTCTTTCTTTTTCCTCTCAGGTCTTATGTCCTGCTTTAGATTTGCCAGTATGTTATGTCAACACTCCTTTTACCCGAGATACAATTGGCTGGTGTTTGAGGACATTAATGCCCTTTCTTATAAAAACCAAGTAAGACGCATAAAGTACTTGTCATGTCTGGGGTAAGTGCACCCACTGTAAACTGAAATTCACAGAAGCAAGCACAGAGATGTGTATATTGCCCTGTGCGGTCAGGTCAAGTCAGATCATTCTATCAAAACTTTGATACTGATATCAAAAATAGGTGAATTTGCAGGGTCAGAGAAAATCTGAAGAATAATATGAGTCTTACGCTCTGAAGAATATTTAGAAACAAATCAAGAGAAATGAGAAAGGAAGAGCGTTCCAAAAATGGAAGAACCTGAAAGCACCAATGAGTGCAGAAATGGAGACAGCTATTTGCATCATGAAAGAATAGTAGGTCTTGAGAGCTTAGCAATTCATTCTGATGGTCAGTGGAAAAGGTCTTTCATAGGTGATATGGGATCAGATTATAACATTGGTGGAGATTGTTGCTGAGCAAGAGTTTTCACATGGTTATTATGGAAGTATAAAACATGAGGACTGAGGCTGTGTAGTTTGGCATTGGGGTGGGATGTAAGGATGGAAGATGTAGCTAACATTTATCAAATCACGATGCTGGAATGGAACAAGGAGCGATACTAGTTGTTTAATCCTCATAGCAATAGTTGCTAACTTTACATGACAAATAATGGCCTCCAAAAGGTTCAGTAACTTATCACAGTTGACATAACTAGGAAGTTATGATCATAGTCTTTTAGTCCAGAAATAGTTCTGGGGGGCAGTCAGAACTGCTGCCAGAGAATAAGGCTATAACATATCTATTCAAATTCTCTGCAGCTATCTTAGAAAACCTCTTTTAGTATCATTTAAAAATAAAAGTGTTTAAAATATGCTTAAATGCTCTTTAAACAAGACATATTTTTAATGATATATCCATTTGTATTAATACATCTGGGCAGCAGAGTAACATCATCCTGCTTCGGATAAGCCAGGTTTATACCTTTCATGTGAAAGATCACTTTTCTTCTCCAAGGAAGAAAAGTTGTGATATTTAGTATAAAGCATATCATCATTCATAAAATATAATCATGTTGGACATAACTCTAAGGGATTTCATGCTCTCCTAAACTCTGAATGAATGAAAATACAGAGTAAGTTCTTTAAAAAGTTAATTAGGGTGCAGATGGCAATAGAAGCAAGAAGTCATGGTTTCTTAGCCTTTAGCCTTTGGTCTAAAGAAAGGAAAAAAGCCTACGGTGCATCATTACTTCTTTGTAATATATATTTTCCTACTCACATATTTCTTTTCCCCTAAAGATAATTTTTATGCAAAAAAAAAAAAGACAGAGAGAAAATTTAACACTTTTAACTGAAATGTTTTTTTTCAAGCTTGTTTTAAAAATGTAGTGTTTTATTAATGGGTTGTGTTCCTTTAGTAGGTGAATAATAAGACAGAATTTACTTACTAGTGTATAGTCTTTCATAATATCAATTTTTACTTTAAAAAACTGAGCAAAAGTAACCAAATACATGAAAAGTAAGCTTTCCTCATAGCCATCACTCATCATATTACAGAACATGATGTCTGAACTCAGTCTCAAAATATTCAGCTAGAATAAGCAAATGTTAAGCTCAAAAATCTATTATAAATTTAATATAATGTTATAATGAGGTATATTTTTCTCAATTACACACACACACACACATACACACCATACTGATGATTTTAAATTCTTGTTCTCTGTATTCATCCAGTTCTTACTTATAGTCAATAGGAAGATAACCTTGAACCTGAAAGTTTACCCTACCATATGTGTGCACACACACTTACATAGACAGATAGTTATTTACATTTCCTGAGAATTTTATTTTTAAAACTTGTAATTCTTTAAGAACAAAGTAAAAAAAAAATCACCTAAAATACTTAAAAGGTAAAAGTCATGACATATTAAACACTACTGAAACCAGTAAAAACCATGTTGTCCTAAATGATTATTGATGTAGTTCTAAAACAAAATAAATGCCCAATCAATTCTTGAGATATGAATGATGTAGCAAGTAATATTCTGTGGCCCAAAATCATTTTACCAACAAATGATGAAATTAAAATAAATTCACGTAAAGCTAAGCATATTCTGGAATTTGGAAATAAGGAAAAGATAAATATTATAATAATAGTATTCATTGCATTCTTATTATACCATCCATATATGGATATCATTTAATCTCCTTATAAAAAATCTCTTAAGAATATACTAGTATGTGTTGAATGACACAAATAATGAAACTGAATTGCAGAAATATTACCTTATTTGCAGAAAATCATAAAAATCATCTGTATGGTTTCCAAATGAGAAGACATAGAGGCCTCCCTACAGGTGCAAGGGGTTAAGTTTTAGCAATATGAAGCTATCCACAGCCACTGCAGTACGAGTTAATGAGTTTGATCCCTGCCAGGGAAGTGATCCACATGGCATGGCAGACCTCTCCTGTCTTGCCCACTGCTCCCCTCAGCAGTGTATTCAGTGAATCCACCTGTTCTGCTTCCCACTCTGTCTCTGGTGAATCTTCTATCACCCCCACCCCCTCATACCTCTAGCCTGTACCCCAGCTCTTGTATGAATAAATAAATAAATCTTAAAAAAAGACATAAATAGCAAATAATTGTAACAAAACATAGCAAAAAAATTAAGAGAGAACAAGGTAATGTTTTATAGTTAAAACAAAATACTGACCAATAAGTTTTGGAAAACAAACTGCATAGTAACTATCTGTTGTTAGGTGAGGTTCTTAAATATTAATAGACTTTATAATTCATAACATTTAAAAATTCTATTTCAAAAAGCATACATAAAATTGAAAACCAAAGACTACCACACCAACAGTGATACTTTTATATATTCATGGTTCTTCTTAAAAGTAGGGTTCATCTTCTAGATTTTGATATTTTAGTCTATTACTATGTTAAATCTTTAACTGAGGCACAGTGTGTTAAGCAATGCACTATGAAACAGACCACAGCCACTGAGGCATGAGTTCAATCCCTGAACCTGACAGGGAGGGGACCCACATGGCGCAGCAGACCTCTCCTGCCTTGTCTGCTGCTCCCCTCAGCAGTGTGTTTCAGTCAGTCTATCTGTTCTGCTCCCCATTCTGTCTCTGGTGAATCCTCTCACTGCCCTGGACTCTGGTCTGTACCCCAGCTCTTGTACGCATAAATAAATAAATCTTTAAAAAAAAGAATTAAAAAAAATAAATCTTTAACCGAGAAAACAGGTAATACAGGTGAAACTTGCTCAAATATCAACTCCATTATTTTCAAATTTTTCTTCCCTCCCTCTTTCTTTTCTTCCACCCTCCCTTTCTCCTTTCCCCCAGTTTTAAAAGCCTTCTTATGAAACCAATTCATCCATTTTTTTGCATTTTCAGTAATTCCTTCCCATTAATGTTCCCATTTTATGATCTGAAACTTCAACCTCTGTATCTCTTTAACATACTATCATGTCCTAATAGTGCCCGTCTGAGCAACAATGACAACTAAAAGAAAATTTTCTGGATCCCACGTGTCCTTCCAGATACCTTAGTAAAATCTTAAACAAAAGTAAATACACTTTAGTTCTTCAATTTCCATTGTATTTAACATATTTAACAGAGTGTTTTTCTCTGGCTAAAACAACAAATGTAATTAAAGTGTTATTAAATCAAATGGATACATTTTAATTTGTCATCTTTCTTGGCCTCTAAGTTTCTGTTGAATAATTCACTTTATTTTTTTCCACTTTAATATTTTGTATATATGTACATATGACATCATTGTTCATTTTTGTACAATGTTTACTTTCTCTACTCAGGTGTAGTCCCATAAAATTCCCACCACCAGTTCACCCGTGCACCATCACCATAGTCCCTTGTGCTCTTCCTTCCCCAGTTCATTTTCTTATCTGACCTATTAATATAACATTCCAGTAGGTCTCCATCTTTGAACTAAATTTATTCTCATTTAACACTCTGTTCCTATCTAGGTTCTTTAACTTCCCACTGCATCTGCATCAAATTTAGAAAATACAAGATTGAGGGCTAAATTAGGGTCTGGGTTATTGCAATATCAAAGGGATTGGAGAGTTATGAATTGCTTCAGGCCTCCATAAGGTTTTTCTGTGCAAAACAAGAGTCTCTAGGATAAATCATAGGCCTTTTTAAAAATATTGATCCCTGGGAGGTAGAATCATAGGAGAAATATGTCATAGAAATAACAGACTCCACTTTAGATACACTAATCTTGAAGATATTAGATAAATGCTACTAACCAAGCATCAATGATTATTTTTAGTGTTTTTTTTGTCTAAAAATAATTGTTTGTATTATAAATTAGCATAAATATTAGAGAGACTGGGGGGCCTCCCTACTGGTGCAATGGTTAAGCACCACACTATGAAGCATCTGCAGCCACTAAGGCATGAGTTCGATACCTGGCAAGGGAGATGACCCACATGGCACAGCAGACCTCTCCTGTCTTACCTGCTGCTCCCTTCAGCAGTATACTTCAATCAATCTGCCTGTTCTGCTCCCCACTCTGTCTCTGGTGTCACCTCTCACCCCCCCCCCCCCACACCTCTGGTCTGCACACCAGCTCTTGTATGCATAAATAAATAAGTCTTTAAAAAATTAGAGAGGATGAAACTCTATTAAAATAACAGGAAAATTAAGCTTAAGTATCAAGTTGCTAATATTGATAATATAGATTTATAATTTAATACTCTTCTTTATTGTTCTTATATTAACAATACAAAGAATCATTAAGGCTGAAAAATGAGTTAAAAATAGTTATAGCATATGAATTCTCCAGGACTTGCATTCTCTGGAGACAGTGAAATTTAGGGCAAACTGGCAGGACATCACCTAATGTTTCCAACATACTTTTTTTTGAACTAAAAATAAAGTGATTAGATGTATGTTTTGATGTTAAACCATGGCTTATGACAGCATACTGAGTGGGGCACTATATCCCACTGACACTATGAATATAAAAAATAAATGAGAGATGTTGATGAATATATAAGTAATAAATGAGAGAGATATTCTGAGCAGTCTGTGATCAGGCTAAGCAAAACATAATGTGGCATATAGTTGTACAGCAAAACAGGAACAAAACTTTTATTGAAGCACACATTTAGGAAAGGATGATTATGTTTTGTTTAAATGTACCCCCAAAACCAATATTCTGCAACTTGAGAAAAGTCATAAAATGTGAAAAAAAAATTCAGCTTTACTCCAAGTAGAGCTGAATTAAAATGGAAGAAATATTTAGTGCACTTCTGATTAGTATTAGGATTTAGGGTAGGTGTCTATCTCCATTCCTCCCTGATTTCTAATATAGTTGTCATATTTTTTAAAGTAAAATTTTTCACTCTTTCTGATACAGCAGAAAATTTAAAGATATTCTTCTAAGAATAATATTTACAGAACCAGGTTGAAAATGATCCAAGACACCAAATCCATTTCAATGGCCATCAAAAATCAAGTGAAATTTTTAATAAAGTGAGTATCCACAAAATTTTGCAGTCTGGCATGGATCATTTTCTTTAGACTCCTCTGACCTGTTGGTATTAACTGCTTTGAAAAGAGGAATGCTAAGAGATAATGTGTGGGTTTATCCAGAATATTCTCATCTCAGTAAGGGGAGCAAAGAGGTGGATTTTTTTCCTCAAAATAGCACTGTTTTTATTAAAGTAGGCTGTAAGTAAAAAAGTTTTACCAAATATGGAGCCAGAAAGAAAGATATATATCAGTAAATTTACTTCTCATTATATGCTGCCTGGGGTATGTTGATAAAAGAGTTGAATAAAATACAACTCTTTTAGAAGAAATTCCAAGCAAATTAATCCACTATTGTTTTTGAAAAAATGGTAGAACTGAACAAAGTCTTGCAATGAAATGAGGAAAAAAAATTGCCCATGAAAATATTTAGAAAAATTTTGGTAGAAAGAAAATATGTTATTCCAGAGTCCTGCAAAGATGAGCAAATGATTGCTGTAGATATATTAATATTCATATATTAAATAATATGTGCTTTGTGCTCTCAAAACCAATTTTAACAATACATGGTATTTATAAAATTTTGGCTGAATACAAAAGTTTTCAAGACTTGAAAATTATATAGAAAATAAGTTAACTAAGAAAGTGGTAGAAATAGTTATTATAATGACATGAAAATAAACTAAATTGTTATAGTAGAATTAAAAATGATGTAAGATAGAAATTAACATAGTGTAAAATTTAGGGGTTTATTAGCTACTAAAAAGAGAAAAAGGTATTAAAATAAATGAAATTAGTTTTCCTAAAAATAAACCAGTAATTTTGTAATGATTCATAATTAAAAAAAAACAGAAAACAAGAGATAAACAAATTTTACTTAGATGAAGAATATTTTGAAACTTCAGAGGTAAACATCTCATTATACTCCAAATAAGTTACAACCAACATGTAAAGAAACAACTGTCACCCCAGGGAATAAAACATAAAATAGCACTGAATTAGCACAATGTAGAAAATCAAGAATAAGGGAGAAATGGTCAAGATTTTGCTAAATATGTGAACAAGTCACTCTGAAAAGAGAAATAACAGCTATTATGGGACAGAGAATGAACTTCTACATCTTGTAAATTTCATAAACAAAGTTTTAATCAACACACACCCGCCCATTGAAAATGACAAGGTTCAGTTATCCAAAAAACATTGAAAAACAATACCCCAAAGGTAGTATAATTAAAAATGACACTGAAAAATAGCTGTGAATAGGCTCTAAGATGGTAGACTAGAATAAATCTTGAGTCATCTCTTGCTCCATTAACCCAGAGAACAGAACTGTACTTAGAAAAGAACTGAGAACAAGCCGTGTCTCCACAAGGAGGTAAGACAGAAACTACCAGAAAGAGTGAAAGTATAGGGAAGCCTGAGAAATGGTCCTGATAGGAAGATCAGGGCACTGGAAAAGGTATCTTTCCCTGTCTTACTTGGCCTACCAGGGTTACCTCTTGGCTCTTAACCATTATAGTTCAAAATGCTGAACCTCCCCAAAATAATAATGGCTACTGGGTACATGGGGCTGCCGGTATCTAACTTTGCAGTCTCCAGAAGCACCAGTTCCTCCCATATCTGAAGTAGACAGGTACCACGATGACCTAACTACTATGTATTCTGCAATTTCCCATGATGCTTGTCTACAGTACAAACACAGTCTCTGGACACTTTGTTGATGCCTGTGCCTCAGTGGAAAGACGCTGCCAACAGAAATGGGTTACAACTGAAGGGTCAGTTTTGGGCTTCAGTGAGACCACCTGTGAGCTGTTTTGAACAGATGGTGATTATCCATCTCTCCCTCAACTCAAGTGGTTATGTCATCTAGGGAAACTTAAGTCTTGGCAAACCAGTAAAGCAACCTACAGAGACCCACTGTATACATGACTCTTAACTTTGTAGGCTGGGTCTTTGGCTCACCATTCTGCATGGGCTCTTGAGCTTCAATTATACTTATTGGTTGTCAGATTTCAACTAATACAATAACAGAAAGTATAACAGATAAGAACAGGACAAAGACAAAGAAACAGATGGAAAAAAAAAAAAACAACACAAACCCTTGAAATCTAACTGCAGAACTGAGGTTATCAGAAAGGCAGGGTGGTAATGTAGGAGCAAAGAGGGTAGAGATCTGATTAACTGCATGGAAGATTACTGTGACTTGGTGGTGGACATGGTGTGACAGCATTCATATAACATATACCTCTAAAATATAACAGTGTTGTAAAACAATGTTATATCAATAAACATAACTAAAAGTGAAAACAAACAAGCATAGAACTAAGACATTTATGTTTAGCTAATATTTATTTTTCATAACTGTATTGTGCCTCCCCTCTGCTAAATAATGGCTTGGTCCTATAATATCTTCTCATATAGGTATACTATATCCTGTAATTAAAATGTGGAAAAAGAAAATAAAATTTTAAAAATAATAATAAGCTATGCCAAATTGCTCTAGGCAAAATCAGTAATAATTGGAAAATGAGAAAGTAAAAAAGGGGCAAAATACATATGATTAATTTCTTTGTTTTGTTTTGAACAGAATGAAAATATAGTATCAATCTGAATGCAATAATTACAAAATAAACCATCAGGTAAAAAAATAAACCTTACCATAATAGAACTAAAAATAGGGCCTCCTTGGTGGCACAGGGGATTAAGTCTCAGCACTATGAAGCTATCCTCAGCCACTGCAGCATGAGTTCAATCTCTGGCCAGGGAGCTGATCCACATAGCAGACTTCTCCTGCCTTGCCTGCTGCTCCCCTCAGCAGTGCATTTCAGTGGATTCTGTTCTGCTTGCCACTCTGTCTCTGGTGAATCCTCTCACCTGCCCACACCTCTGGGCTACACCCTACTCCTATATGCATAAATAAATAAATCTTTAAAAAAATAGAACTAAAAGTATTTTGTGCACCATACAAATCCCAACAGGAAAGTAAAGAGATGTACTTTGCCTTACAGCAAAAGATTAAGAAAAATACATCCAGATGGAAGAAAAACAGAGAAGGAATTAAAGATGAAAAAAAGCAAATAAAATATCTTTAAATTGACTAAAAACTTCAATTAAAATAGAAGATTTTTAAATGCAATTAAGTGTGGAATCTTTAAATTAAATTCATGAATTATCTGATAAACCCCTCTTTAACTGATTAATCCTAATTCCTGTCCTTTGAGGGGTTGACTGATCTTTCACTTTTAACTTGGCAAGAACGACAGTGGGTCTTAAAAGACACTATTGTTTCCTTATTATTCACATTCTCTTGGGTTTCTAGCTCCAAGATAAATTGACTGCCTTGACGTAAGCTAGTGTACTTGAGTAGTCTATGGAGTGGTTCACACAGCAAAGAACTCAGGTCTCCAGTCAATTGTAATGTGAACGTGCCATCTTGAAAACGGGTGCTTCAGCCCCAATCAAGCCTTCAGATAACTGCCTGATGACAATCTGATTGCAACCTGAAGAAATCATGAGCCAGAACTCTCCAAATTATCTGGCCTTGAATTTCTGACCCAGAGAATCTGTGAGATAATAAATGATTATTGTTTTAAGTTACTAAATCTTGGAATAATTTTTTTGCAAAGATCTAAATCTAATTATATCCTATTTTCAGTAATCAGTCCTAATACAGGGGGTCAGAGTTAAATTCTGTAATGTAACTTAGGCAAAAGAAAGTCTTCAAACATAGGCATAAGGACATATTAACATCAATTGAGCATGTGCTAAAATGCAACCTATATTTTGTGTAAAACTCATTGATAGTTTCTCAAAGAATAAAAGAATAAATGTTTACCTTCCATATTATTGTTATTTTAAATAATTCTTAAAAATGATTTGTTTAGAAAATAGTATGATACATAATCAAATAGCATAAAAATATATGACAAATTTGATTCTCATTATTTACACCTAACATACACACAAATTGAAAAATACACAAACACACAAAAATAGAAAGCTATTTCTAGGAATATGCAAACTATATTGCATTTATATGATGTGGTAAATAAAAACTAATTAAATTTGTTGGAGAATATATTATTAGTTATCTAGACTATCTGTAATTCCTTAGCAAAGTACCAGGTAAATCACAACATTGTATGTAGTAAAATAAAAATTTGACAAACTAAAGTAAATGTTTGTAAATATTCTCTGTACATGTGGAATGAAAGTCCCTTACTTCAGAAACATAATAAGTATAATAAAAGCATAATGAGGGCTATTAATTTAATTATATAAAATTAAAACTTCTAGATATTAAAAATACACAAAATTAAAGAGCCAAAAGAATATTGAAGAACATTTAGCATATATGTCCAGAAACATATTAAATTCATGTAATATAGTCTTGTGAGAAATAAAAACATATAAACTTAGTTATATTATTTCCTAATTATAAAGCAATACATGATACATTTCTTATTGCTTTAGTTAATACCTTATAAGTCACTTATTTTTAGTCAATTACTAATTACTTCTACATAAAAGCCTGAGTTCAGTGGCTGAGAAAAAATTTTTTACTACAATGGAAAACTGCACTTTCTGTAAGTCTCTCCAGGTTATCTGATTTCATTTTTCCTCCTTGTTTTTGAGCAGTTTTACAACCCTGTCAGTAGGAGGCAATGTGTAGTAATACAAAAAAAAAAAAAAAAAAATTCTTACCTATATACAGGTAAATTCTGTCTTGTCTGGTAGAGGTTCCATTTACTCTTCCCAAATATACCCTCTAATTTTGTCTCCATTTGCACAGTCTTTCAATATTCCTGATTTATAAATGTGCCTGTGCTTTGTATTCTTTTTGGCCAGTTGTAATACCTGCTTGTTTCTCCTATAATAAGTAAGTAACATTTGAAATGTATTTCTTGTACATATGTATTTTTGCAATAATTGTTTCTTTTTTAAAAAAATAATTTTTTTCCAGAAAAAGGGTTTTGTTTTTCCACATGATTAGTATTTTTTAGTTTGCAGGTTCTCCTTGGGGCATTTCTATGTTCAATCAAAAATTAAGAATGATTTGATAAATTCTTATTCTGAGTGATACCAATACAAGCAGTACATTAATCATCAGGATGCTTCATTTTGAGTATTGCTTATGTTTGTAAGACTAATGCAGAAGTAAACAGACAAAAATAAGACATAATCCTGGCCTTAGGGTAAATTAGAACTAATGGGAAACTAGTCATTCATTATTTTCTGTATTTATAAGGCAGTTTGTCAACATTTGCTGAGTAAATGACCAATTATTATTGAATCAAAAAGTACCAAAGGAGGGCCTCCCTGGTGGCACAGTGGGTTAAGCAACGCACTGTGAAGCAAACCGTAGCCACTGAAGCACGAGTTCAATTCCTGCTGCTGGCCAGGGAGGGGACTCACATGGAATAGCAGACTTCTCCTGCCTTGCCCTCTGCTCCTCTCAGCAGTGTGTTTCAGTCAGTCTGACTGTTCTGCTCTCCACTCTGTCCTTGACGAATCCTCTCACTGCCCTGGACTCTGGCTTGTACCCTAGCTCTTGTATATATAAATAAATAAATATTAAAAAATAAGTACCAAAGGAGGTCCTTAGTTTAAGCTGTTATGATAGTGTCCTAAATGTCTTTTATGCTTCAAAACTTATGTTCTTCAATTGAATTCTCTGATCTAAATTACCCCTTTTTTTTTTAAATGACATTTCAGGGGCAGATGAAGGTCACTGGTTGTAGAAAGCTTCTATTGGTTGGGAAAATGTTTGGAATTACAATTGTGAAACCACCTAGGATAGAGATGAGGATGATGGAGTGCTCTACATGGAAACATAGGGAAATGATGAGAACAAAGAAGTCAAGACTGGTTTCATAGACTAAATCTAGTAAACATAAAATGGTATATAAAAAGCACTCAATTCCCTCATATGTAGAGTATTGTTTATTCAGACATATTTACTAAGCACTTTTTTTAGACAACTTTTCCAGAAGCTGAGAATATAGGGATATGCTCTAGATACTCATGTGTCAGCTTTAATAATTTAAGTTCTAGGAAGGTAGATAAAGAGTAAACTTTAAAAATAAATCCACTAGCTACACTTAGGAAGGTAATTTTACATAGTAAAGAAAATAAAGGGAAAAATGGAGAGTGACTAGAAGCTATTTAAATGTTGAAGAAGTTTTACATGTTTAAGAAAGTTTCAGAGATAGAATATTTCACCAGAGATCTGAATTATGAGGGCTGAACAAATGATTATTTATCAAAAAGTGCAAAGATACAGTAGGGGAAGTTAGTTCATCACCAAAAATATAAACAGAGAAGTGTGGTTAATCCATGTGGAACAACATGGAAGGGTGCAGAATCAAAGGGGGAGACTCCTTTCTTGGTGCAATGTATTGATTTGTGGTGAATTTAACAATTATACCCTAACTTTTAATAAATTATTGGGAATAATTTACATATCCCAATCACTGAAACCAGTACATTTGTTACCTTGCAGTCCAAAAAGGAATTTGCAAATATGATTAAGGATCATGAAATGTGCAGATTATTCTGTATTTTACAGGTTGGCTGAATATAATCACAAGTATTCATCAAAGAAGGGCAGGATATGATTATCTAAAATATTTTAGGCCAGTAAAAAACATCTGTCTTTGATACTAATGTGATGAGAGAATAGAGAGAAGAGGATTAAAAAAGAAAAAAGAAAACATGACATGTTTTACATTAAAAAAAAATATTTCTAAATGTTAGGGTGGTGAACTGGATTAAATAGACTAAATGTTGAAGTAGAAAGGATAGTTAAGAATCTATTACAACAGCCTGAGCTAGAGATAATGTTTGGTGGAAACTGATAGTTTGATTCAAACTTTGTCTGAAACTTAGTAGTGGTGAAGTAGAGAATTGAGTAATAATAATGGAAATACAGAAGAAATGGACTGATCCAGGACATATTCTGAATATAAAATGGATTACTATACTCCTGGACTAGATAAAATGGACACAGAGAAGTATTGCTGATGGCTTCTAGCTATTTGATTTGAGCAAATGTGTGAATGGTAGTGCTATACTGTGAAATGGAAATGACTAAATAAGTGAAGGTTTGGGGAGTGATGACCATGGAAGCAAGTTTTAAAAAGTTCATTTTGTATTTATTAAATATAAGGTGAATTAACACCCAGCTACTGAATATGCTATCTAAATTGCTAGAGAGAAAATAAAAAGTTTGTGTATATAAGTGGTTTATAAGTTCATGAAAGCGAATGAGGTTTTCCAGGTTAAGAACGTAGAAACTGAACTGAAGAAGACTTGGAATTGAGCCTGGAGCATTTATACATTGAGAAGTTAAGACAAAAGGAAATTTCCAGAAAAAGAGAATGAGAAAAGGCAAGTGGTAATATGGGAAAAACAAAAACACAAAACAATAGATTATGGCGTTGCAGTCTCCACAAATAGAAATTATTTTATGAAATAATTATTTATTTTTCTCAATATAGTTAAATTAAATCAATGCTGTGAATAATGAATGCTCCGATATAGACTGATTCATGACTTTCATAAAATTAAGATTCATGGGAGTTGAATGGATGAGAGTCCACTCAGACAGTTGAGGAGACAATGAGAAACATACAAAACAGGGTTACACATAAACAAGTAAATCCACAAATTTTGTTGCAGGAGACCCAAAGAAATCCCAAAGTATCTTTATAGAAATACTTTTTACTAATATTGAAGATGCTTGATTATTTTCAAGTGCAATTGCTAAGGACGCAAAGTACTTAGGAGACTAGCAGAAAAGGACTATAGGATCATCACCAATTAGTTTAATATAGTGGCAGTGAGTTTAGGGAGTAGAAATAACTGGTTTTGAATCTAAGCCCCGTTGCACACCAAATATATAATCTTAAATAAGTTATACAAATTCTTTAAACAGTGTTTTCATTCATAAAAGGGAAAATAATAAGTTCTATAACATCAAATATTATAATGATGTACTATTTTAGAAATCCTAGAAATCTGAAGGTAAAATTAAATTTACCAGACAAGAAAGGGGTGTGGAGGGGGGCAAAGTGTGGAGAGGGCACAAGCACAGTGGTGGAGGCCTATGGGTGTCTTGTTATGGGTGTAGTGTGGTAACATATATTTGAAGAGGAGTGGACATACCTCAGACTCACAGGTGGTATTGTACATCAACATTTATTCAATTAAAAAATAAAGAAAAATCATTTTAAAAGTAGGGAAATAAATTATTTTCAAATCATACATTGCTACATAGAAGTAAACATGTTTATTTGTATGTTATATATAATTTAATAATTATACATATAGTTCATATATAATGGATTTGATGGATTTTGAAATTCACCTTCAGGAAAGAATAACTACAAAGCCAGAGTATTTAGTAATACTTTAAATGAACTGTGTTAAATTACTTAAAAAATCATGTACCATTAGAAAGGCTTGGCTACCATAAAAGCAGAAGAAAATGGGAAGTCATGAGAGAAGCTGGTCATCACACAGATACAAACACTGCACAGTGATGAGCGTACATTATCTATCATCTCAAAGTATCTCTATCTTCCATATAAAGTCCATCTGTGGAATACACAACTGCACAGTTCTGTAGCCAAGGGAATATGTGTTTCCATTATTGGAGGGAAACTTATCACAAGCATGAGAGTGGCTTCTAGCTTTCTCAGGCAGGCACATTAAGCTTGGGTTCAACCAGTCCCTTTGGTTTCCATGCTTAGGCGTCACTCTCAGATGCCTGTGTGCAATCATCTCATGCAGAGATGATTTTGAAGTGATGGACTTCTGAGTAATTTTCTCTTCTGTGATCATTAGTTATTTTGCTAAGTCAATGAAGCAACTTCTGATTATGATATGGCTTCCTGTAGTGTTGGTCAGCAAAGGAGTGAATGTGCTGGCCCCACCGATGTTAAGTGATAAGAGAGTCTATGTGCTATTTTTCCATTGTAAAATAATAAAACAGAATATTGATGTTATGTTTCAACTCTGTAGGTGTTCTAGATATCAAGCATCAGTATTAGTGTCTCAAGACCTAATCATTTCCCATTGCTTGAAGGAAGGTGTCAAATTTTAGAAATCGCTCCTTAAAATTTATGTGGCCTATGAGTTACTGAATATCAGCCTCCACTAAAACAAAACATATATTGGGGCCTCCTTGGTGCTGCACTGCCTTCACAGCCCCTGCAGTGTACAAGTTGGATCCCCAGCCAGGGAGGGACCCACATGGCACAGCAGACCTCTCTTGCCTCATCCACTGCTCCCCTCAGCAGTGTATTTCAGTCAATCTGCCTGTTCTGCCCCCACTCTGACTCTGGAATCTTCTCACCACCACCACCCCCCACCCTGCATTCTGGCCTGAACCCCGGCTCTTGTATGCATTAAAAAAAACCAACAACAACAAAAACGAAAATATATATTGCCACATCATTTCTTCTGGATACCATTCAGAATTAATCTGTGGAACATAGTGATACTAGTAACCATACAGTGTTTGACACATGAAAAATTTCTCGTTTGATTCTGAAAATGCATAATTTGTATTGATTAACTTTTAGATTCATGCATAAGAAGATGTATACTAGATGAAATCAGTCAACTTATTTCTTACATTATGTATTGAAGATCAATACATTGAGTACTGATAAAATTACAGATATATCGCCTTTGTTTGAAGCAACACCAGTATTTTTTTTCACACCTATGTTCATTTTTTTCTTTCACTTCATGTCTGATATTAAAATTCCCTGATGGAACTAGATAGTTATAACATTACTGTTATTGTTGCTTTTCCACTGGAATCAGAGTTTCCATCTTCCACAGATACTGATTCTAAATATAACAGTCTAGTTTTGGAACACAATAGAGCAAATGAAATGTTATTTTCAGAATACACAGGAAAATGTCACTTGATTTTACTCAGGAAATAGTGAGAGAATAAAATAATTATTGCCTACACTAGAAAAGTTTTGCTTAGGCTTAAATGTTTACCACTGATTTGGGATTTAATGGAAAGAAAACTAATTTCTTTACTACTACTGATATTTGGGGAATTATTTCCTATGAGTTTCTCTTTAACCTTGAATTATCTGATAGTAAATGATTGCCTGACTATGTCATTTAGTGCACTACCAAGTTCTGTAAAGAGTTACTGTTCTCTCCAAAATTGCACTGAAGTAAGAAAGCTCTTAAAATTTAAAGAGGCAAAGACCTTCTCCATTTCAATTGTTTCATAATTGCATCTTATTTGGGCCCAAATTCGCTACGTGTAGTGTCTAAAACTAGAGCAGTAATATAAGTAGATGTGATATAATTGCAATGTGCATTTCCAAGAGACATGGGTGCTAGTTCTCTTGACTTCGAATGCTTTGAAGTGTGCCGAGAAAGAAATGATGACACTTATGAAGAATCTGAAAAAATTCCTTCTCAAGTGTTAACTGTAATGCTGTACTTTCAGAAAGGACAAAAGTATACAGATTTATTAGGGTGTTAACAGCTTCTTACTACAGCTCTTCAGTTGTGGGAGACATGAATGCTAGGTATGACTGACTTTTCCCAAACAGACCTTTGTTTTACTACCAACAAAAGACATTTTAACTAATTTAAGATCATATGAGTACAGTGGCCTACTGCCTTTTTATAGTAGCTGAAAGGAAATTCATTTTCCAGATCCCAGTTCTTTTTTGTTTCATAGCCGTGTAACAAATTTAATACCCCTAGCTCTAGCCCATAAACCAATCAATTACCCCAACTGACCTTTGTAGTTTTCTTTATTTATTCCTATCCCTTCTTACTTCTTGTGTATAACCTCCAATTTTCTGTAAATTTCTCTTTAATCCCTGGTCTTTAATACTTGTTGTCATTAATTCTTGAGATTCTACTTCTGTAATTTCTTACCATAATATATACTTAACTATATTCTACCCTATACCTTCTGCTTTGAAGAGCCTAGCTCTGTCTTTATTCTGCTGTGATGCTCTCATGTGACCAGGGCCCATGGAACCAAGGGAATGAGTCCACTCAAAGTGCTTTGAGTCTTTCAAGTCCAAGATTCCAATCCTTGAATCATCTGCCTAAATAACCTCAAAGTCCACTCCCACTGGAGACAGGGTGCACAAATGTAAGGTGCAGCCTAAGAGCAACTGTTGTCTGAGTAATAGATATTTATAATAATAGAATAATAATATAGAACTTTAATTGTGGTTGAAGGCATCCAATGTCCATACACATGTGTATGAGGCTCTATGAGTGCAGGAAGAACTAGAAGTAGGAAAAGAAGAGAGGCAGCTGCTGGTACTCTTTTCAATCCTATAAGCATTGTAGTTACTTTTGCCTCAACTATTCAGTTTAATCCTACTATTACCTAGGTTTATTAGTTATTTCACTTCATAGGGAGACTATTTACCTACGACCCCAGAACTCATAGAATATATACCACAAGCAGGTCTCTGATTATCATGTAATTATCATGTAATTATCATGACTGTCATGTAATTTCTTTTAGATGGATTAGGATGTCCTCCCATGTCCTGTAATAATATTTAAACTATTTTTTATGGTTGTGCATAAAACAATTTCACAACTAATTTTGTTAGATCATGTAAGTGGAGAACAAACATATTTCAATTAATCTATTTTTTTCTGGTTTGTTGCTTTTTATTAATATGCCCACATAAAGCAAAAAGCAATATATCCTGGTGTTCTAGCAGCTTCCTGCTTTTGACTTCACTAGAATATTTGCCCTCTGTCTTACATTTGAATTCATTAAGATTGTAGACTTCATAACTTTTATTTGTGCATTTGACTAAATTTGTTTTTAGAATAACAAAATCATAGAGAATGAAGAAACATGAATAGTTAGTTTAGTGCACATTCTTTGGCAGGAATCTATAGTATCCTTGTCAGATGACCAAAGACTAATTGTCTATCCAGTTAACCTGAAGCTACTCAAAACATGTATCACAGGACTCTAAAATCTGACCAACGAATAATAAAAACTTCTCAGAGCAAAAACAAGTCTCATCATTTTTACATTCCAAAGTACTAGTAATATGATTAATAGGACTATTAATTTGGGGGAAATCATAGATACCTCAAATTCTTTGATATATAGTGAGCAAGATGTTATATTTCCTTACCATCATCAAAATATTTACCTTTCTAGAAAACTGTCATTTTCATTAAGTCAACTTGTCTACTCCACTTGTAACTTTAATATCTACATGATGTTAATTTAAAAAAAAAGATTTATTTTCTTTATTTATGCATGCAAGAACTGGGGTGTAAGCCAGAGATGTGGGGATGAGAGGATTTAGCAGAGACAAAGTGGGGAGCAAAACAAGTAGATGGACTGAAGTATACAGCGGGCAAGGCGGAGAGGTGTGTTGGGTCAGCTTTCTGGCCAGGGATTGAACTCCCTTTGCAGTGGCTGGCGACAGCTTGATAGTGCTGAGACTTTAACCCCTGTGCCACCAAGGACACCCCCATGCTTTTTTTTTTTTTAATGTTTATGCCATTTGATTTCTGTTGTTAGCATCAACAGAACACTTTCTAACCTTTCGTTTCTACCTTATAAGTTATAGTTACTCCTGAGAAGTAATGAGGAATCTTCCTCATTACTTCTCAGACATTGCCTTTTTGGTTGTTTATGTTTCCATGTTCTAAGTGAAGTTATCTTAATGTAGTTGTGTGTGTTTGTGTGAATGAGAAACAGAGAGAGACTGTGTGTATGTATTTGCATTCTAGTGTCCAGGATACATGACAATGAAATGGAATGAAGAATATATTTTGCATATTTAAGATTCTGAAATTATGTGCTTTAAAATGCTATGCTCATAGTAACCTTAGAGACATTGTCTCAAAATTTAGAATCTTGATATTATGAATATGTGCCAAAACAATATTGTTATGAACTAACATTGCAAAAACAAGAAATAGATGGCTTATCTAGATAAAAATTTTATGTTAAAAAACATATGTTTAAGGTATAGAACATGAGACATATTAGTGAAATGTACCCAATGTTAATTATATTTTGATTTTTAGATCACAAATATAACTGCTATTGTTTATCTCTGATCATATAAATAAAATAAAAATATATCAATAATATCAATTCTAATTATGGTCTTTTAACAATAGCTTTATGTGGCTATAAATTATACTTTAAATACTATATAATTACTTACTTTTAAGAAGTTTCATTTGTTTTTATAAAATTAACATCATCCTACATCCTGTTTGTTTAAAGGTGATGCTACTGGTGAATATTCTTTCTCCTTAATTCTATTTTGTAATTGCAAAACAGTCATGGTTAAAGTTTGAGTGATTCTATATGCATAAATAAACTCCATAATAAACATTATACAAACAGAAAAATACATTTATGTATAATAAATATGTTTTATATTTTTGGGGTAGGTTGCAGCATGAATACTATTTTATAACTCGCTATTTTTGTCTTTGTACGTTCAGTGTGTGTGTTCTTTAAAAATAACCTCTCTCCATGGTCCCCGTGTTTCTGTTTCTTTGTTCAATATACACCTAGGAATACTTTAACCATCCCTTGGAATCCACATTAATACCTCTCCTTAATGTGTTTCCTGATCACAACAGGTTTCTTGTTAACCCTCATCTATTCTATAGTACATTAGGCCGCACACAATTTGGTAGATAATAAAAAGGTGATCCCTCAACATCTGATATGCAATAGCTCAACATTTGCTGTAATGACTTGCAAAATATTTTATCTCAAACCCATGATACAAACTAAAATTATGCTTTAACATCTAAGCTTATATGTCAATAAAAATATTGATGTCTAGGAGAAAAGATACTAGGATGCTAAAACCTTAGTTCAGCACCTCTCATTAGACCCTACTGTTGTTCCTAGCCTCTTTGTCATCCTTCCTAAAGACCTCATAGTTCCCATTGTTGCATCTAACAAGTATCTGTAGGCACTATCACTGTAGGTGTAGCCTTTGGAAGTGTGCCTTTGCTTACTTCGAATTCTTAAGGAGCCCAGAATATACTGAATGTGAAGTAGTTGATTTACCCATGTAATTGAGTTTATTTGCACAGCGTGTGCGCATGTGCGCGCGTGCACACACACGCACACACACACACAGTTTCCCTATTTATATCCTGCATTTCCTGTAGTCCATTTTCAAGCACGTTGTTTTAGTGCATTGTATTATGCTTCGCAGGTAGAGAAGACTTAAAAATCTCTTAGCTTCTGGCAGAATATGTTGAAGGGTGAATGTTTTTACCTTTTTTATTAAAGTTTGAATTTTTTCAAAATGCATCCAGTTTATATTAACAAAGAAGCATTGGGATGACTTTGCAATACATACAGACTGAATTTAAATAACAATATTTTAATTCCCAAGTGGTCCCATTTAAGTCATCCACAGGTCATGGTTGAGAGAATAAGAGTGACTAAAAGTCAGGCGCAACATTCCTAGTGTTCTTAAAGATGTTCAAGACAAAGACAACTGCAGGACTCCAGATAGGATGTGACAGAGACTAGATTAGAGTGCAAGTGGTTGCAATAAAGCTTTCACCATGTCATGGCTCTGCCTCTGTTGCAATAGAAAGCTATGAAGGATTGGGAAAATAAAGTTAACAGAACATGCTGATGATGTAACCCAACAGCTGAAAGGTGGGAGGGCATTCCTTCACTAGGAAGTTGTCAATGCTGAGAGAATGGGGAGGATATGTTACACTAGATACATTTTGATACTATTTACAAAATTGAAAAGTTTGAAAACAAACATGTTTATTGGGTGGGAAGAGATATGGAGGTTATTCTGAGTTTACAATGACAAATATCTAAATGAAACTATGTATGAAATATGAATCCAGAACTTGGGTGAATGATAGTGGTTGGAAACACAGAATTGGGAGTTGTTTGACATAAAAATAATGGTAGAAGCTATAAAAGTAAATGAACTCTGTAAGGGAGTGATCATAAAGGATAAGTTTTATTTTAAAGCTCTTTTTTTTTTTCCTCCTTTAAGAGAATCCTCTGCGACTTACCCATCTCGTGCAGAAAACTCTTGCTTGTAAATATGACACTTTTTGTTCAACTTTGTGTGCATATTCTAAGTGGGTCAGAATAGTTGAATCCATAAATTTCCTGTACTCAACATATTTCATGTCAGCTCTAGACAAAACACATTTTCAGAGAAACTCAGATACCATGCAACCTTCAAAAACATAATATTCTAGTTATGATAAAGGCTAATAGAAGAAAGCTGATTTTGATTTTCTCAGTTAAACCATGTAAAGGTTTTAAATGAGTTAGTCATTGTAGTGATTTCTAAAGTTTGTGATTATAAAATATTTTACATGTTATCAAAAACATTTTCAAAATAGAGACAACTTTAAGTTATAAAATTTTAAAATATTTTTTCTTTGAGAAAATAGATATTTTGATATTTTTGTATCTTGAGTATCCAAATATACTATCTTATTTATAAGAAAGAATTTTTATATTTTTCTGTATTTCTTTTTTGTCTTTTTCCAATGCCCTTAAATAGCCTTTACATAAGTAATTTTAAAGAATTGTGATATTCTATTGAATAGATAAATATTATTGGTCAAATAGGCTCTTATTTTGGGACTTAACAGCAATTTCCAAATATCTGTGACTAAATAATACCGATTAAGAATCTTTGTGCATAAAATTTGATTAATTTTCCCTTGGCAGATGTTCCTGGAAATAGTAAATTAGGTTTGCAGGTGTACTTAAGACTCTTTTCAACTCTGAACTAAGATTTGTGGTATTATCAAATTATTTACAAGATTCTATTCTACTTGTATAGATGCTACATGTATAAAATGTATCGATCTCAGTGGAAAGATGATTCACTTATAAAATTCATTAAATAAAATTAGAAGAAACACTAAACATAATCATACACAGCAGTACTTGAAAAATGCCATATGAGTGCTTTCAAAGGTCAAGGTTTCTGTGCCAATAGGTCATAAACAATAAGAACCGTTGGGGCAAGACTATAAAGACCTAGTCTTCCCTTCCTATTTGGAAACATTAATAAAAGGAAGAAGATGCTTCAGTTAAATGGCAAAGTTATTTCACTGTTCAGTACACTATTAATTGGTGGCTTGGGGAGCTATAGCAACATCAGGAACTTGGTCTCACCCCGGTCTCATGTACATGTTCTATCAAGAGAAATTATGCCCATATTAACACAATAAGTAACATCTAAGAGAACAGTCATGTTCTAATTTACCTAAGGGAATAGATCTTTAGTTTCTCATTAATCCTTCACCCATGGTAATACATCTTCAAGCCCAGAACTTTATGTATAATGGGAAAGTCATCAAATTCATAGACTGATTTTATTCTTTATAATGAGAAAACTGATCAAATTGCACATTTTAAATGCATACACATCAATTATACCTCTATGCAGTGGGGAAAAACAGCCCCCAAAAGAATAACATTTAATAAAAACAAAAGTGAGTTACTAAATGTATCTGAACATGTGGACAGACTTAAAAAGTGAAAACCTCTGTTTGTGTTAAAAAAAATACAAGCTGTCACTTTAGATTATCTTACATAATGCCAATGATAAATAGTAGAGTTATACATACAGAATATGACATAAATTGTGAGAATTTCCAGATCTTCTTTGAACACATAGAAAGGAAGAGAGCTTTCTGAAAGAAAACTGCCATTTTCTTTTTCTTCAGGCTTACAGCAATTTTATAAAGTTTCAATCACTTGAGGTAAGAAATGCTCTAATAATAAATAAAAACATCAGAATTGACCTTAAGTTATGGGAGTATTTTTCTGGGAAAAAACACAATGAGAAAAACAATAGTAAAATTCTCCAGTTAATTGATAATTTTCACATTCATTTAGTATGTATCCAACTATCTATGATAAGATCACTTGAGCTTTCCTCAGAAGATCAGTTTCTATTTATAACTACAACTTAAGTCATAATTAAAAAAATAAGTTTCAGTAGGAACCATGAGGAAATGAGTAACGATTATGAGTAAGAAAATAATGGAAAATATTCTGAGTGGCTTAATTTGTGACCTAAAATCTACGGTACCAAAATTTAGTTTATATTGCTGTTAAAATGTGTTTTCTGGTTTTTTTTTTTTTTTTTTTTTTTAATTTCTGGAGTCCCATAGAACCTTTTAAATCTCAGAGGATCTTTTTTTTTTAAAAGATTTATTTATTTATGTATACAAGAGCTGGGGTACAGGCCAGAGTCGCGGGACTTGAGAGGATTCACCAGACAGGGTGGGGAGCAGAACAGGCAGACTGACTGAAACACACTGCTGAGGGGAGCAGCGGTCGAGGCAGGAGAGGTCTGCTGCGCCATGTGGGTCCCCTCTTTGGCCAGGGGCAGGGATCGAACTCGTGCTGCAGTGGCTGTGGTTTGCTTCATAGTGCGTTACTTAAACCACTGTGCCACCAGGGAGGCCCTCAGAGTATCTTTATTTTCCTTTCTTGGTACTGAAGGAAAGTCTAGATGACATAATGTTGGGAAGATGCTGAAGGATAAATCAAAAGTATCAGAATGTCTTAATGACCCTCTCTCTAAGTTTTCTAAAAGTTAGTTTTGAATGGGAAATAGATCATTAAAAGAATAAAGTGGTTAGGTGGTGTATTTGGAAGTTTTTTTTTTTTTTGAGTCTTGAGAAATAATGAATGACATGTAGTAAAATTTTTGTAAACCCCACAAATGTGGTGTCACAATATTTGAATATTAGTTCATCCCCATCAGTAATATATTGAATATGTGACTTTAGTACAGTTACAATCCTTTCAGAAGATCAATTATGTTCTAAACTGAAAGACATAGTAGTAATACCTATGATTTTAGTTTTGAATGAGTTCAACCTGTTTCCAAAACACTTGGACTATTGTAATTACTCGATAAATAAAACTTCCTTCTTTTTTATTTGATGAATGGCTTTATCATGCACATGACCAACATATGTGAGCAATGACCTCTGGGGCATTCTCTGTACCTTCCTGTTTTCTTTTTCATCTTCATTTTGTTCCACCCATCTTTCTAACATCTCACTTTCTTCCTGTCTCTTTTTTCCATCTTTATTGAAAAGACAATGACGATGATGATATTGATAATTAACAGTCAATATACGGGGGCCTCCCTGGTGGCAGAGTTAAAGCCTTTGTGCTATCAAGCTATCACCAGCCACTGTGGCATGAGTTCAATGTCCCACCAGGGAGCTAACCCATATGGCGCAGCAGACCTCTACTGTCTTGCCTGCTGCTCCCTGCAGCAGTATATTTCAGTAGATTCACCTGTTCTGTTCCCCACTGTGTCTCTGATGTATCCTCTCGCAGCACCTCCATACTTGTGGTCTACACCCCAGGTCTTGTATGCATAAATAAATAAAAATGAATCTTAAAAAAACAGTTAAAGTATAATAAATATGCACAAGAATCTATGCTAAATACTTTATGAATACATGCTTTTTTAATTCCGATAACATTCTTATCTGGTAAGATTTACTGCCATTTAAGCTAATATATGAGGAATAAAGGTCAGAGATGTTAAGTACTTTCTCTAATGTCACATAAGTAACACTAGCACAGTTGAGTTTCATACATACATGTTCAGAATTAAAAATCTCACTTAACTCTGTATGGAACTTATTTCTGAAGTCTAAGGAGGCAGAGAAAAAATGGAAACTAGGAGCTAGTGTTCATGTTTAGCCATAACCTTAACCAAAATAACACACAAAAGACATGAAATCAGGTTTTCACCACGCTGTGTGAAACAGGTGAAATGCTGAGATGGTGTCATTCTGTCAGTTCCAGAACCTAAGCATTTATAAGAATGGAGACAGAAGCAACAATTTGGGGTTGGTCAAACCATTTTAGTACTAAAATTTAGTGTTTCAAAAGTATCACAAATTCAAGTAACTAATATATGAGGTGCCTAAACTTAATTATCATTCAATTTATGTCACTCTAAGAAATTATTTTGATTGAACTATCCCAAAATATGTCTTTAGCTCATTTACTTGGTATAAAGTAAAAGTTTTCCTACTTTCAGAGCAATTGTTTTCCTATTTCTTAGATTATAATTAATTTATATAAGGATTTCTGCATTAGGTTTAATGTATACTTCTAAATCAAGAAGGATGACTTATTCAGTAGAAACAAATAATGCAAAAATATCAGGTCCTATCCTACTATTTTTCATAACAGAATAAAATAATTTCAGCTTGTGAGAACTAATTCTGTTACTTCAAGTGTCTCTGTAAATTAGCTTTGAATCCATTTCCCATTCCCTCACTCAACCTTCATTCCATCCCTGAGAGAAGCCAAAATGCCACTCTCTATTTGAAACTGCTATTAACACTTACTGAGTTCTGAAATGTTAGTCAGATTCAGCTCTGAATCATAACTGGAATAACATCCATTAATATGTGAATGTGCATTTTAAAGTAACTGATGCTATTTGAATATAATGATATTGAATTTGACAATGAACTGGGAGGTGTTAGTAAGAACATAAAGATGAACTTAACAGACTAGTTAGTCCTCCATTATTATTGGTGACTTAAAAATACATAATATATATATTTAGGAATACTTTGAATGCCTTGGTTGTAGGTGGGTGTGATGTGGTAACATACTTCAGGAGAGATGGTATCTTGGGCCTACCTGGTGCCCTAGGGGTTAAGTCTCAGCACTATTACCACCAAGGCCAGGGAGGTGACCCACATAAGGCACAGCAGACCTCTTCCTCTCTTACCCGCTATGGCCCTCATCAGTGTATTTCAGTAAATCCACTGTTCTGCTCCCCACTCTGTCTCTGGTAATTTCTCTTACCCTTGTACCTCTGGCCTACACCACAGTTTTCTATGCCAAAGAGAGAGAGAGAGAGAGAGAGAGAGAGAGAGAGAGAGAGAGAGAGAGAGAGAGAGAGAGAGATGGGAGCTTATAATTCTGAATGATATAACAGTGTTGTAAACCAATGTTACTTTAACAAAATGTTAAATATTATTAAAAAATAAAATACTAAGATTTTGAAAAAAATAATAAAGGGCTAGATAAACCAAGCATCGATTTTGAAGTTAATTTGGGAAAATGTAAAAAATAAACACAATTTAATCACAAGCTATTTCAGGAGACCTATTTTTTTTTTTTTTTTGTTCCAGAAAGAATACTACCTATCCAATTTGTTTCAGTTTACATAATTATTTTATATTTACTAACAGGAATACTAGCAATAAAATGCATAAACTCATTTCTCAGGGAATGTGAGTTCCAGGATAGGAACCAGAACACCTTCAGTCCTCTGTAATGTAAATATTCTGCACTGAAATATTTTTGTAGCATTTTTCCCAAGGATATTTAACACAATATAGTGTTAATTATGTAACTGTTAAATAGAGAAAAGAAATTAAGAGACAGAATGAGCAAAATAAGATATGCTCTCAAATGATTGTTGACAACAGATGGGAAGTCAATGAGGTAGAGAGATACAGACATTTTATCCTCAAATGACAACAATTTCTGAGAGGGAAGTTTTCAAAGCATGGAAACAAGATGGCATTAATGGTTCTAGTCAGGTGTCAAAAGCCAAGATGCACAGAAGGAAGGAAAAATGCTCAATTAACCTTTTTATAACAAACATTTTATTGCCCCCTACATACTCAAATAAGAAGTCAGAAGACTACTGTTACCATATACATTTTTCTTATAATTAAGTTATTGATTATATTTTCTAATCTAGTAAGTCTCAATTACATATCAAGTCACCCTGCTAAGTTATTTTGATCCTGTCATTTTAAATTAATCAGGCCTCTTTGCTAGAGATAGTTGTGTGAAAAGTTGTCATGATAATATTATTCTTCTAACACATTTCCTACAAAGTGGGATAGGTGATCTTATTTGAAAACATCTATTTTCACATATAGCTGTTTTCTTTATTAAACAATACTTTATCTATGTGTGTAAACAGCTTTTAATAATCTAGGTAATTTCTAAATAAAATTTTACTTTTTTTAATTCTACATATTGTAGACCTGCACTACTAAGGTTTTTATTCCTTGCATATGAGATGTAATCTCCATGTTAATGTCTCATTAGGACATTCTTGATTTATTAAATGAGTCTGAAATTCTGGATTCTCCTTTCAATAGTATTAATGTCTGCTATATAACGGACTCTGAGCTAGACCCTGAGAATATAATGATAAATAAAGAGACCTACTTGTTCAAGTGTTACTTCTACTACAGAAGGACCCTCCATTAAGTTTGACTTTGGGGTTCATAGTATTGTTTTGAATATCATCAATATTGACAAAGCATTGTTTGCTTATTGAAAATTAATTTCCTAGTAAGGAAGTATGTTAAAGACAATATAGATTATCCACCATTTGTTATATTCAAGTAATTTCAGTTAAGGCATAATGATCAAGTTGGCATTGTTATATTTTGTACTTGTGATCATATACAAGCAGATTCTGAAGGAATTTGCAAATAACTTCATAATCTTTTGATCAAAGGTATTCTCTCAGAAGCTAACTTCCACAATTTATTTATTTGATGGTAGTTAGAGAACTACCATACTATTTATTTATTTGATGGTAGTTACAGTTCCTCTCCTCTTGTGTGTCCAGTACAGTTGGTTCTGGGAATCCAGAATATGCTAAGTGAACTTGGAGGAGTGTCAGCCACCACCTGACATGTATCTCACCTCCAAATCCACAGCTTCCTTTAGTCTATTTTGGTCTGCTTTGGTTAGAAAATTAATGTTTTGGGTGGTGCAAGGGGTTAAATTTCAGCACTATAAAACTATAGGCAGCCACTGCAGCACGAATTTGATCCCTGGCCAGGGACTAACCCACATGGCACAGCAGACCTCTCTTGTCTTGCCCACTGCTCCTTTCAGCAGTGTATTGCAGTAGATCCGCCTGTTTTGTTTCCCACTCTGTCTCCGGTGAATCCTCTCACTACCACCCCCACACCTCAGGTCTATACTCCTTCTCGTGTATGCATACATAAATAAAATAAATATTTAAATAAATTAATGTTTTATGATTTATATATTAAAATGCCTGAATATGGAAAAGCATGACTATAAAATAACTAAAATACTAACAAGTTTCCAAAGCCAGTGTGTATAACAATTGAAAAATAATAATAAATTAGAAGGTAAATTGTATGGGACAAACTAGACACCAGGAAGTATCTAGACCCTAGTGCAACATGAGTGGCAGCTCCCCATTGACTTCTGAAGGAAGAATACCCCTAGGAGGCTGACTTCATTTGGAGGTTATATTGGGACAATAGGATGGGGTCACACAAACAGACACACCAAGGTGGAGAGGAGCATTCAAGATACTAAAAATACATTCCTTAGTATTCAGACATTTTTCTATAAAATGGAAGTGCTACCTGGGGAGCAAACATCAAATATTTTCCATTCTTTTTTATCTCAAAAATAAAATGACTATTTATAAAAGTGTCTACATTCTTCCCTGAATGGCATAGAAACAACTGGAGCTTTGATTTAGAAGTAGGAGAAACTCCTAAATATGTTTGGGTTTCACACTCTATTGAGAGGGGGCACTTCAGAAGCTCTGCAGCATGGGAGGTACTGGACGTCTGGAAGAAAGCTGGTTAATCAGGCAGGTGATTCTAGAAAAGGCAAATAATGAGATAAGGGTTCTGTGAGTGAGGCCCTAAGGAAGGAAACTTTATGGAGACAGGCACACACTCTTAAGAGCTGACCTACACTTTATGAGGACCTCCTTAAAACCAATTCACCCTCTTCTTTGTCCTGGACCAAATACGAATCTTCTTCCTTTCCTCCCTCTCATCCTTCTTTCCTCCCTCCCCTTTTCCCTTTCTCCCTCCCTTCTTTCCTTCTTCCTTCCACATTGGCTAAAAACCATAGAATTATATATTCCTCACAATCTCAAACCTATTTTAAAATGTTATTTATAATACTCTGTGGTGGTTCCTTAATGTAATGTATTTGACATTTATGATAAAATAAAAACAGTTGGGTTATCACATTTTATTGTGATACATATTTTGACCATATTACAAATATCACCTAGTAAAGTGGTTGTTTTTACTCCTCAACTAACCTGAAGAAATAATACTGGGTATGACCAGTAAGACATCAGTCAATTTAAAAATAAGAATACTATCCTGGATATCATTTTAGGGACTATTCTTACAATTAATTTTTAGGTTCTTCATTGGTTTATTTTCAGATTTTATTTTATTTTTTAAAGATTTATTTATTTATGCATACAAGAGCTGGGGTACAGGCCAGCGGTGTGACTGGTGAGAGGATTGACCAGAGACAGAGTGGGGAACAGAACAGGCAGATTAACTGAAACACACTGCTGAGGGGAGCAGCGGGCAAGGCAGGAGAGGTCTGCCATGTGGGTCCCCTCTCTGGCCTGCAGCAGGGATCAAACTCCTGCTGCAGAGGCTTCTGTTTGCTTCACAATGCATTGCCCAACCACTGCGCCACCAGGGAGGCCCATATTTTCATATTTTAAATTTCATCTTGATTCAATATTAGATATGAATTTTTTAGTCAAATCTCCAGTTCACTATTATTGTAAAGTTGATATTCTAACATTTTATTCTATTTAAAACACATGAATTATCTATACTTTATACTAAGGATTTCTAAACTGTGTTTTGACACATGAATATTAATAAGCAATTACACAGAAATAGAAAAAACAACTTTCCCTTATCAACAAAGTTTGTGGAACAAGTGGTTTACCAAGTATAAATGTATTTTTCCTCTGAATATTTGGAATGATAGGGAATTTCCTTATCTATGCAGCATTATTTCTTTTTTTTTGCAAGATCAGGAAAGTGTGTGAAGAATTCTGGAAACTTGCTTCATGATACTGCACTCATTGATGGGTATGCTTTATGCCAAACATTTTGAGGATTCTGACAATAAATCTCACAAACCAGGTCTTTATCTCTGTCACAGCAGACCTCACTGTTTTTTCCTGAAGTACTATTCTTATTTAAGTGTCCTTTGATACAAAATGTAGATAAGGTTTTTCTTTTCCCCCTGGTCTCTATGATAATACAGAGTCCTAACAAAGGTTTGCAGCATCTGTGCTTTGAGAATGGTATTGGGATGGTAGAGTAAAGGATACAGAGTAGGTCAAATGATAGAAAGCTCTCATATGGGGATCATTTCTCTTCTAAGAGCCTTCTTGCATTTGTGCTCAAGATATGCCTTATCAATGTAATCCTCTTCCATTTTCATTTCTTTTCTTGGATAAATGGAAATTTCCCTGCTTACTATAATGTAAAAATACAGGAAGGCTGAAAACATGGACTTGGAACATTTCCCCGTTGTATTGTAAACAATGGGGGGAAGTATATGTGATGTGTATTATAAACACATACGTATATATACATACATATATATATTAGACATAGAGACCTGAATATAAGTATATATATATATATGCATACAACTATCTCACAGAACAAATTATCCAAAATAAAGCTTATATACTTCTAAGAATAGTGACTTGGGAAAAGTCTTCATAAAAATGAACATGTTTTTAATTACACTTTTCTTGGAAGTGGCTTTTAAAAAGAAATCATTTGTTCAAAGAAAAAAATCCATTTTAACCAGATTTTTATCAAATTTTCCTTAGTAAATTTGCTTTTTTTACTTTAATTTAAATATAATTTAATTAATAAAAGTATCCTTTCCTATTTGTTTAAGTTAGCACTTTCATGGTATTTAAAACAATGTTCAGCAATTCCCTAGAAGTTCAAAACAATTTTCAAAAAGAGAATACAAAATAAATGCTCATGATATCTTTCTTTGTTACAAAGAACTGATTTATAATTATTTTCCCTTCTTATTCAGATGAAAGGTAGAAGGTTATGAAAGGAGCTGACTCTTGGGGCACATGTGTGAATGATGATGGAGAGAAACATGTCCAAATGCCCACAATAGCAATCATTTGGTACTGAAGGATAATTATTAGTCCTTGAAATTTGAACTATCACGTTAGATTGATCTCAATCTAATTTCAATTTTCCAACATCCTGTTTCACATGTCTTCAAGTTAAACACACTATGCTAGTCAAATGACTGTATGGCTACTAAGCCCTTTTTGTTATTTTCATGTTTACGCCAGGTATTTTTCCTCCTTTTTCACTCATTAAGCTATTACCTGCCTTTTAAGAATTACCTATGGAAAGACCATAGATTAGAAAGAAGACTGTTGATTGCATTAATAATTCAGTGATGTTAAGCAAACAAATAAATAGTTCTAACCCTGGATTCATTTGCCACCTGGTCATTAAGTATGAAAATAGTGAGGATCCACAATTACTACAATGATTAAATGTCATATTTAAGCAAGAAACACACATGCTAAGTATTCTGTATGCAGCAGTTACTTTACCAGGTGTCACTCATTACTCCCCAGCTCTGCTTACCTGAAGGGCAGGGACCATGTCAACTTGTCATCAGATGTGTATGAGCACACACACACTTTGCAGTACCCAGTGCAATATTAGATGTAGAATTTTCTCCATAAATATTATGTTAATATTTGACTAATTGAAAAAATTAAATTTGTCCATTCTTAATAAAGAGAGGTAAAATGGGAAAATCAGAGGATGCTAGAAAGGGCTCAAATTTGGTATCTAAGATATATGGTATATCAGTTCATGTTCACATGTCTTATTGTAGATTACTTCAGGGCACCTAAAATATTAACACTATTTCTAAATATGTTCAATCCCAAAAGTGCCAATTGATTTTGACTAAGTAGAAACAGCTAGTTTGGGTAAATTTGGAGCCCATGTGGGCTAAGGGCCCAGTTTTGCTAACAGTGCACATTCAGGGAACACTGCGAGCAATTCTATTTATCTAAGAGTTCAGCCTCATGCTTGGGTTTGCAGGTGCAGCTGTAAATTTCAGGTGATTTACAGAGTGGGAAGCACACCAAATCTGAAATTATAATGGAGCTCAAGGCTCACAGTATCTTTTGTTAGATGCTCTGGTTTTATGATTTTGGGTGGGCGCCACCACATTTTTCTTCCAAGTGCAATAAAAAAAATGATGCCATTCAAGCTGAAAAGCTTAACAACCACTTTACCTTTATTGAATCTGTAGCTAATGTACTGAAATAGCAGGGGTTTTGCAGTAAATGTAATTTGGGTTTTTGTCTGGGCATCTCTTCATGCCTTAAAAATGGGTTTGCACTGAGCACAAGTGAGTTATCTAAAAGATCTAAAGATAGATGAAGACTCAGGGTCTGCTCTTAATGCTGCTGACAGATGTCCACCTAGCCCTAAAGAAAAGGAAGGACAGGTTTAGAGAGCATGGAAACTGTGGAGTCATCTTCTAGAAGCCATCTTACTAGTCTAACTGCAGTTTTATGTAGGTGCTTTATCAACAATTTGACAGAGTGGAGTACATGACCTTCAGGCTCCCTCAAAGTCCAAAAGTGTTCCTTCCAAGGAAACATTCACGCTTTGCTTAATTTCTTTTTTTTTTTTTTTTCTTTTGCTTAATTTCTTGACACTCCACATTTCCCTAAGAGTCTTACCCCAAAGTGATGCTATCTTGCTGGAGTGTGGTAAATTAAATGAAAGTTCCACATCCTGCAAATCTTGCTTGCTAATAGCATAGAAAACAATCTCTTATATGAAAAGCCAAAGGAAAACCACTACCCTTATGGTTTTGGAGTTTTAGTATAACTCATTTTTGCTGAAGACTGAATCATATTACATGTGCATTAAGGCTCAAGCAAACATTACTTTTAATTATTTTAATATTTAACTATTAATTTAAACTGCATATCACACATAAATTTCATCTATGTACTGAATGTTGTCAATACAACAAACATACTGTAGGTCACACATGACCTACCCATGGTCCTAACCCCAACCTTCTAACTCTAAACTTAGTTTTTCACAACACCTTATCTACTTGGTCATTTCTCTTACAACGTTCCAGTAAAAACTGATGGCACCATTCAATATAGGTTCCCAACATAATCATAGCATCATTACATCCTCAAAGTCGTATCTGCTTTTTAATCATTGTTGTCCTTCCCTCGTACATTACATAAAGTTTGATCCTATGTCAAAATCCAAATACTTTCTTAATCCTCATCAGGAACTCTTAATAATAATTTCATCTGTTTACTCTATTTTTTGAATATTTCTAACAAATTTTGTCTATGTTATTTTAAATGCAATCTTGCTCTTTTATTACTTGTTAAATTAGTGTTTGCTTATAAGCTTCTTTTTCAGCAAAAAAAGGCATGTTTCTGGAGACCTGATAGATTTATATAATCATTGACTAATCTAGTCACTCACTAAGAATTTCAACTTTCTTTGCCCTGAAAACACAAATATGATAAGGTGCTCAACCATTTAAAACTAAAAGAGTGAATTAGGCGATATGGACAACCAAACAAGTAAATTTAAAAACTATATAAGTTATGAGTAAAATTGTCTTAAATATTATTATAAAAATAGATGTAGAAAAAACAGTTTAAAATAGCTTGTGGAGGGGGTGGTAGATTATAAAATATATCAAGAGGAAGCTGGAAATTAGTGAAAAACTTTTTTTTAAAAAAACAAGGGAAGATTTTGATATTGGGAAAATTATGCAAAAGTAAGCACTGGTATCTATTATTCTCATCAAGAATGGGGTTCTCTTTACTAGACTCAGTTAGATAGTGACAGATGACACCAATGTACAAATTGGTGCCTATCTGTTGAAAGCTTTGTGCTATGCTGAAAATTCTAGGCTTTTATCATGGGAGGCACTAAAGATTTTTCAGTTTTGTTTTGTGCTTAGCAGAGTTTGATGTGATAAGACTTGGTGTTGTAAAGATAAGGCTGAGTACACTGTGGAGAAGGCATTGGGGAGGGACTGTTGCTACTAATATAGCTGTGGTGGAGAAGGAGAGGTTAAAAAAAATTGATTCAAGAGATGTTCAAGAAATATAATCAACAGAACTGATTGAATTGAGATAGGCTCTCAGTCCCCCTGGATTGTTTTTTCTTTTCTTTTCTTTTCTTTTCTTTTTTTTTATACAAGTCTGCTTTATTTCAGCATCCAAATTGTTGAGAGCACCTGTCACCATCTAAATAAAACTCAATTGCTTTCTTGCTGTTTTTTTCTAGGACAAGCAAACACTGGTCTTCACCTTTTGGATGATAAAGCTATCTTTGAATGGGAATACTGTTCAGTTGTGGATAATTTGTCTAAGAAATGTTACCCATAACGTGTACTTAAAAGTGGCCTCTCTACAGTAATTTAAAATAGGCTAAATGGCAAATGCTTGTGTGCAGAAAAAAATTTTTGCTAATCTGAAAGAAGAGAGACTTCAAAATTAGTACTTTACTTTTATATGGTGAATATCAGTAATACAATACATAAAAATCTATTTAGATAAATCCCAGACTAAGTCACTTTCCAGAGTGCAAAGAAAATAATTAAATACACAATCGCATTAGTTTTTTGCTAGAACAAATGTAGCTGTAGTAGTACAGCCAATTCTCCATGATGCTAACTTAACAGATGTGGTATCTAAGGGAATGTATTTTTTCAATACCAACAAATTCAGTTGCTACTGACTCCCAATTGTGCATATTGTCGAAAATTTATATACACTTGCTTCTGTTTGAAATTCCATATGTCTCTTAAGGAGTCCAATACTTAAGAAAATCTTTAAATATGGTCTGCCTTTAGTAGTAACCACTCTGAGTTGGCAATTGTATAGTCTTCATACTCTACTTCATTCCTAGCAACAAACTCTCAGTTTTGTTCAGGGATGCAATTGTACTCCCAAAAGATGAGTATAGTTACTCTAAGGCAATTTTGATCAAATATTTCCTCTGTTGACATTTATATTCTCAGTTTCCTATTTAATTAACAGATGGTCTTGTGACAAATATAAGGCAAAAAGAGGCAAATATAAATCTTTCAGAAGGCTTCTGGGAGATTGAAGGTGTCCAATATAAAATGAATATTCTCAGAGTTTGTTTTCAATTTTCTTCATCATACACCAAGTCCTTGAGCCATGACACTGCTGCAGTAGCAATCATCTATCAAAAATGAAGTAACAAACACAATAACCAAAATCTACATCAATGAGCATGGTAAATGGATTAAAGACCTGGTCCCAGTGGCAGGCTAAAAATTCACTTTCTGAGGACAAAATTTAAGTTAAAAAATGTTGATTTGTACGGTATTTGACAATTTCAGTGGTGTAAATATTCTTAACAATGGCCACAGTGAAACTACTAATCAGTGAACATCTAGCACAACACTGTCTGAGTACACTGCAAGAGTTCGTATTTTTCATTGCTGAGTAGTATTCCATTGTTTATGTGTAACATATCATAATCCTCTAATTTGTCATTGGGCACTTAGTTGTTTTTTTTTTCATAACTAGATTATTGTGAATAGTATTGCCACCTAGGAGTGCATATGTGCCTTCAGATTAGTGTTTTTACAAATTCTTCAGGTAAATACCTAGTATAAATTTCTAGAACATATGGTAGATTTATTTTTACTATTTTGAGAAACCTCCACACTGTTTTTAACAAGGGCTTTAACAGTTTTCATTATCATCAAAGTTTATGAATGCTCCTTTTTTCCCACAACCTTACCAACATTTTTTCTTTTTCTTTTAAAGATTTATTTATTTATTTATTTATTTATTTATTTATTTATTTATTTATTTATTTATTTATGCATACAAGCACAGGGGTACAGGCTAGAATTGTGGGGGTTGAGAGGATCCACCAGAAACAGAGTGGGGAGCAGAACAGGCAGATCTACTGAAATACACTGCTCGGGGAAGCAGCGGACATAGCAGGAGAGGTCTGGTGTGCCATGTGGGTCCCCTCCCTGGCCGGAGGCAGGGATCCATCCAACTCATGCTGCAGTGGCTGCGGTTTGCTTCATAGTGCATTGCTTAACAAATTGTGCCACCAGGGAGGCCCCCCGCATTTTTTCTTCCGGACTTTTGATGTGGGCCATTTTCACAGGTGAGAGATTGTACTTCACTCTGGTTTTGATTTGCAATTCTCTGATGATGTGATCATGAACACTTTTTTCCATGTGCCTATTGGTAATCCGCATGTCTTCTTTAATAAAGTGCATATTTAATAACTTTGTCAATTTCTAGAGTGGGTTATTTGCTTTTTTTCTGATGAGTTGTATACATTTTTTACAGATCTTGGATATCAGCCTCTTGTCATATGTATGACAGTCAATGTTTTATCTTCTTCAATAGGGTGTCTTTTTGTTTTAATTATAAATTATTTTGCTATGAAGAGCTTTTTGTTTGATATACTTTCTTTTCTATATATTCTCTTTTCTTTATATTGCTTTTGGAGATACATCCATAAAGATATTACTGAAGTCAATGTTTTGGAGTATTTAGTTCCCTTCAAGGAATTTTATGGTTTCAGGTCTTACATCCAAATTGTTAATCCATTCTATTTTAATTTTTGTATAAGGAGTAAGATGATGATCTAGTTACGTTCTTTTGAATTGATGGTTTAGTATTCCCAATGCCATTTGTTGAAAAGACTATCATTGCTCCAGTGAATACTCTTACTTATTTGACATAGTTTAACTGTTGATATATATGTGTGGGTTTATTTCTGGGCACTCAGTTCTACTCCATTGGTCTGTTTGTCTTTTTTTATTCAAGTGCATATTATTTCAAGTAATATAACTCTTTAGTATAATCTGAAATCTTGGAGTGTAGAAGGGAGAATTTAAGATTTAGAGCATATATAGATAGTATAGAAACAAAATAGTCTGAAAGAGCTATGAAACCAAAAACGTTTTCTTTGAAAAAAAATAGAAAAACCCCTAGGTATGTTTACAAGGAGGGAGAAAATCCCAATTAATAGAATCAGAAATTAAAAAGAAGTGACAACAAACACCTCAGAAATACAGAGGATAGTTTGAGGCTATTATGCCAATAAATTGAATAACCTAGAAGACTTGGACAATTTTTAATGGTAGAGTACCTTCTGAGACTTAATAGAAGAAAAAGAAAACCTGAACAGAGCAATTACAAGCAAGGAAATTGAGTTATCATAAGTCTCCCAAAATGTAAATTCCAGGACCTAATAGTTTCACTAGTGTGTTCTACCAAACCTTGAAAGACAAACTAATACCTATCCACCTCAAATTCTTGCAAAAAATTAAGAAAAAGAGCATGTTTCCAAACACATTTTATGAGACAAACATTACTCTGATTCCAAAAGCAGACAAGAATTTTGCAAAAGAAAATAAAATTATAGATTGATATACTTGATAAACACAGACGCAGAAAATCTCAGCAAACTCTTAGCAAACCAAATTTAACAATGAATTTAAAGTATCATCTATCATAACAAAGCAAGATTTATTTCAGGGCCACAAGGATGGTTCAACAACAGAAAATCAGTGAATGTTATTTATATCAGTAAAAGGAAAAATAAAAGTCATTATCATATCAGTATTATAACTTATCAATTCAGAGAGAGCATTTGGTAAGATTAAAAATCCATTTATTATAAAAACCTTCAAAAAACTGGGGAAAAGAGGAACACATCTCAACATAATAAAGGCCCTAAGACAAATCCACAGCTAACATCATACTCAATGTTGAAAGACTGAAAGCTTTTCTTTTAAGGTCTTGTACAAAACAAGGATGTCCACTTTCACCACCTATGTAATTGACATAACATAGGAAGTCCTGACTAGAACAATTAGGCAAGAGAAAGATATGAGGAATCCAAATTAAGAAAGAAGTTATTATCACTATTTGCAGATACCATAATATACATAGAAATCTATAGACACCACTGAAAACAAACTGAAATAATAAATCAATACAATAAAGTGGAAGGTTACAAAATCAATTCACAAAAATCGGTTTGTATTCCTATATGCAAATAATGACCTAGAAAAGAAAGAAATCAAGGAGACAATCCCATTTGTATGTGCACCTAAAACAATCAAATACCGGGCTTCCCTGGTGGCGCAGTGGGTTAAGCAACGCACTATGAAGCAAACTGCAGTCACTGCAGCATGAGTTCAATCCCTGCTGCTGGTCAGGGAGGGGACCCATACAGACCTCTCCTGCCTTGCCCCCTGCTCCCCTCAACAGTGTGTTTCAGTCAATCTGCCTATTCTGCTCCCCACTCTGTCTTTGGTGAATCCTCTCACCACCCTGGACTCTGGCCTGCATCCCAGCTCTTGTATGCATAAATAAATAAATCTCTAAAAAAAAAAAAATGCCTAGGAATAACCTTAAGAAAGGAGTTAAAGAACCTGTACGAGGAAAACTATTAAGACAATATTAAAAGAAACAGAAAACACAGAGAAATATAAAGATAATTCTCACTCATGGAATGGAAGAATTAACATTGTTAATTAACATAACCATCCTACCCAAAGATATTAATAGATTCAGTGTAACCCCTATCAAGGTTAGTATGTCATACCTCAAACATTGAGCATTAATGAAATTCATATGAACCCTCCCCCCCCAAAAAAAAATCCTAAATAGTCAAATCAATCTAATAGAAAAGAATGGTGTTATCACAGTCTAAAGATTCTTTATTTTTTAGTCAACCAAAAATCTTTCTGAACATTATTAATATACTTTCCTCACCTCTCTATATATACTACATGTCCCTTAACTTCCAAAAGTCATGGAGTCAAATTCTAACTTCTCTATCAAAGTGGTATGGTTCATTCACATTTTCAATTTCTTCCTAATGGTCTGTTAGGTACAAAACTTGCGCTCTGACAATCAAAGATTGTCAGCACAATCTTTTCAATAGCCATAATCTCTGTTCTTTACTGGGAAATATGTGTTGTTCTTTACTGGTCCTTAATCTTAAACTAGGCATTGAAATCTTCCAGGGTGACAGAGTATTCGCTTCCTTATTTGAGAAGAGTATTTCCTCACTTTTGATTTTCTCTCTCATTTTTAGGAATCATAATACAATACAATGATACATATTCGTCAATAATAATAAAGGCATTCAATTATTTTTATAATTTCAAATTAGAACATGGAATGGAAACTAAAGGAAGTTTTATGCTGGCATTGAATTTCTCATGACTTATAAGAAAGCTTCTTTGTCATTAAAGATAAAATGACATTTATCTTAACATAGACACATTGAAGTACATTAACAAATCCTATGGTCTCTCTATGATTGATTGATCCAGAACCCAAAGCAGCTGAAGCAATTTGTATCAAAATAGGCATTTTCTAAAAAAAATTTTTTGATCTGATATATTCTTTATGAGATTCTTAGGCTGTTTTTATGCTTAATACAAGTGTATTCACATTGAGCCAAAGTACAGGCATTTCTTCACTTAGGCAATTTTTTTTAAGACATGGCTTTTTACATTCACACTGCTGTAAATAATAAGTGCTTATCCAATTATTTCAATTAAAGTAAAGCTTTTTTATTTTTTTAAATGGGATGTTACCTCTTAATCCCTGCATGTTTATTATCATTTGCTGCCTCTACTTATGTGGTTGGTAAGGCTTGTCTTATTGGGTGTTTGTGTTCCAGAAACACAGTCCCTCTCCTGTAAGAATGTGTCCTTCGGAAGTGAGGAAGCTTGGATTAAATGGCAATTTACAGCAGTGCTCAGAAAATGATTTCTTTGGGATCTGGCAATCACTTGTTATTTGTTACTTCTACCTAAAATTGCTGTGAACTTTGTTTTTTATTCAGGGAAGTGCATGGAAAGGGTGATAAAGCCAGCTGCCACTTTCAGGTGAGAAACAAATACTGAGAAATTCTATTGTTCTGGAAAGATCATACTGAAGGTCATTGCTTTGGACCAGACACAATAACAATAGACAGTAGCAGTATGACCTTCCTGACCAAAAGGAGAAAAGCTTGGATTTTGGGCAGAGGGAGGGAAAATATAGTATCATAATGTCCATTACACACACACACACTTATATATGTATATAAAACATAGCATATATAAATACAGTGAAAATAGTATCAGAGAATGCTCTGTAAATGCAATTTTCTCTGTTAAGCTGGATTCCTTAGTTATGTTAGAACAACTGAAGAAATGAAAAGGAGGATCTTACTCATATATATGTGGTAACTTGAAGGAGAATTAAAGCTAAAAGAGAGAGATGTAATTTTAATACATGAAGACACCTAGTTGCTGAAATGAATTATGTTAGCAGGATCTCTTTGTTAAGGATAGCACCATCTGCATATTCATTTGTGAAATCCAAAACAGATCCTACTTCCAGACTGTTTTTCTGCCCCCTTCCCAATTACCTACCTTTTCCAGCAGAGAATTTAAAATCACATACTGTCACACAAGTATTCAAAATTGGAAGCATTTGACCAGTGCCTTAAACATCCCACTCTGTACACTTCTATTGCCTATGTACCCACCATTTTCATTTACACTCTTCTATTATTTGTGAACTTATTCATTTCCCTTGGGCTATTATAAACTTCTAGCAAGAGAGACAACCTAGCTGTCAATAGTCAGCTACTTGCATATAGTAATCTAATCCTGACAATGCCTTGGTAAGATATAATCAAAATGTAAACAAAAATAATTGTATGTGTATTTCCATGTCAGAAAATCAAGATTCATACATTAGTGATGTCCCAAGCTCATACCACTAATGTAGCAGATATGGAACATGAATACAAGACTAACACTAAATTTAGATTTGTTTACACTATAATTTATAAAATAACTTTATACTTATTATCTTTGATTTTCCCCTTTCTATGCCTAAAGTTAACCCTATAGAAATAATGTTCAATAGAACATTATCCTTTCATAAACAACTGAACTTCTGGAGATTAATAAAAACAAAGAGGAAAAGATAGTTATTTTCAATATATATATGTATATATATATATATAGAGAGAGAGCTCCAACTTGATATTAATCAATTCTTCTGATAAAATGGAGGTAAGGTGATCCTATTTTATAAATCACTAACATTAAGGGATCTGAAGTGCACTGAGTGACTGAATGAGATCCAAAAGTTTTCACCTAGTTGGACTATCAGGTTGTACTTAATAAGATGATGTTAATAAGAATACATGATAAATGTTATATGTCGTTCCTTCATTAAAAAGGAAAGGCACACATCTACGAGACTAACAACACTTGAGACACATTTTAGTATGGGTCACCAAACAAATTATATTCTACTCACAGGTATGACCAGGGTTCCTAAGTAAACAGGGACTATTCCATCAAAAAATCTTGCTAAGGGAATAAAAGAGGAAATATCACAGTCTTCTTCCAAAATTTTAATGTAGTGATGTGGCACAAAATTTAAATGGACTTCTTTGTTTATAAAGAGGTAGAATTCAGGGCTTCCCTGGTGGCACAAAGGGTTGAAGGCCACACTGTGAAGAATCTGCAGAACAGAAGAATGAGTTCCACCACTGGCCAGGGAGGGGACCCACATGGTGCAGCAGATCTCTCCTGTCTGTCCCACTGTTCCCCTCAGCAGTGTATTTCAGTCCATGTGCCTGTTTTGCTCCTCACTCTGTCTCTGGTGAATCCTCTCACCTCCTGCACCTCTGGTCTGTACCACAACTTTTGTATGCATAAATAAATAAATCTTTAAAAAAAAAAGAGAGAGAGAATTCAGACCAAGAGACAGAATATTCAGTACAGCAATTGCCTCTCACAAAGTAACCAAGTTTGTCAAAGAATGAAATATCCAGGAAGTAAAAATTGCCTTACCTCTAGAATTATTTGCCTAGAGATTTAGCAACCATTTGTTGGGGATTTTCAAATGATTTCAGTGTCAGTTGATTCTTAGAATTCCATCTAAATTTTGATTCTTATTTACTTAAGTTCTTCATATGTGAGAAAACTGCTCCTGGAATCCTCACAATAAATGCCCTCATTCCTGGCTATATTAGTTTGCTACATAGATTATCCCATAACCCAAGCAATAATTATGTAGGACTTGGTAGACTTGCTTTTAAAAGAAGTTATTTAGTCTTGAATGTTTTGTCCCTTTCTATCTCTTTGAACTGCAAGCTTCCAGGGGCAGTTGGGTCATATCCATTTTGATATTCACAGAATTCACCTTCATGGAATATAATATATATAGATATATATATATGAAATATATATATATACTGATTAACCACATACAAGGATCCCCTTTTTAGGGACCATTTTGAAATTCTCAGGAAATGAAAAAGAATCAAAGGCCAAAACTGCATTGTTGCCAACAATATGATGGAATCCTGAGTATGTTCGTGGACCGTTAGCTCAAGGATTTTTTTGAATACAGTTTATAAAATTCAAGGAAATACTTTCTAAGGAAGAATTTTATATTTCCTACTCAGTTTTTTCCATTATCATCACATTAATAGAGAAGATATTATCTTTTTATCACAGTCTTATTCCTAATTAAAATTATCTATATTCCTATTTTTTTTTTTTTTTGCCTAACTTCTCATTGAACCTCTGAAATCAGAATTTTGGGTTCCTTCTATAATTGCTCAAAATCAAGATTTAAATATTTTAGACTCTAGAGTTTCTCTAAAATTCTTCACTATTTCAAAGGAATTAATTGGACATATATATTCTAAACATATATACTTAGAATATACTGACTTAACAAAATTCAAAGACTATACAAAAGCAAAAGAGAAAGTATTATTATCAACTGGAAACCCTGTTTAATATTTACCAGTAAGATTTTTAAGGCAGCTACATTGTTTATTTCTGGGGAACAAGTAAGAAAGTAAAGCAAATTATTCCTCAACTTTGAAGATTATGGAGAATTCACAACACTATTCTCATTATGGAAAATGTTTTGTACATCAGAATTTCAATGTTGAAATCCTTTAAATTACTTTGAAGAAGTCAAGACTACCATTAAAGTTATTGATAAAAACTCCACAAAAGATTTCCCTTACTGGTCAGAGTGAAAGGAGTAGGTGAGGTGAGGAGGGGTCTGATACCTTAGATATCCTTAGGAATCTAAGGATAGCTTAGGAATCCTGTCAGTGAATGTAAACAAAAGAGTGACTTGGTACTTAACCTTCCACAGCTGGATAATACTCTTGTCAAAGAAGAACCACAGTTCTGAAAGATCTATCTTAAGTTAAGGAGTTAAAATACTTCTGAGCACCACTGAGCATTTCAGAAATTAATTTAAATCTAGCATATGCACTTTTATTGAAGAACAATCTTAGTTCACACCATCCTTCTCTTTGAAGTCTTGACGAGCTCACCAACATGAAATGATTATGATGCAGTGATCTCATTTTGAACACTTTCCTCAGGGTTTTCATCAGCTCTGCTGGTTACCTTTCTTTCCTTCAAGCAATTTCAATTTCCTTATGACTCAGCAAGCAGCACTTGGATCGATATTGTATTTTTTCCTATTTCAGTTTTGGATTGGGCCTTCATTTTTTTTTTTTTCCCCTAAGACAAATTTAAAGCCTTTCACTTCCAAAAGGCAAAACTTTTAAAACTCTGAACTGTATTCTTTTTCCAACAATCCTTGATTGATGTGTCATGTTGTGTCACATCACTTTAGGTAATTCTTGTCTCCTTGCATTGTACCAGTCAACAAGCAAGTGAGAATGATGGACTGAACCGAACAAGAAACAATAGGATGCTGTGTGATGCTCATTGGGTAGTTTCTTGGAGACTTTATCACAAATTCTGCTAGTGAATGCAAGTATGAAAGCTTTTAGCTCATGTTTGCATACCAAATTGGATGCAAATAAATCCAAGCAAAAAGATTTAAAGACAGAATACCTAGTATGTGGCCCAAACCCTGAGAACACCTCTATTGCTGATTTCCTCTGGGTGTATTTGATGTGGATGCTAAGTGTTTGTTTTAATTTTTTGCTCATTTTCTTTTATGAATTTAGAAACTACCTGCTATAATAAACCCTTCAGGGATTTTTCACTTGGAGAGATACTTGCCATTAGCTTAATGTATAACTGATTTTACAGTGATCTTGAAACCACAAACAACATACATCCACCGCTGTTCATAGGTTTCCCCTACACGGTGATGCCATTTTAATATGTAACCACAGACTTAACATTGTGAAATAGGTTTCACTTGTTGTTTTACAGTTTTTACACTATGAGGCATATGTTACCCAGAAGAGGATACATTTTCTATGAGAAATAGCCCCTTCCTCCAAGTTCACCTATGTTCACAAATACAGATAGGTTCCTTCTTTTTCCAATTTGGAATAGAAATTCCACCTAAAACTCAGGATACATAGGATTGAGATTTTATTGGTTTAAATAGCCTTTGGGATTTTCAAGAGATATCAACCTCATGAGAACTTATTGATTCTTACTGCTAAGTTGACCAAAGAAACCCTTCTGAATTCAGTTGAAGAGAGATTTCCTGTTGATTGAGATAGTCTGTCCTACAGAGGATATTAGGATGCTTGAGTATGATAGGCTGAATTGGGAAAAATATATAAAGTAATCTAATGAAATTAAGACTTTTTCAAGTGAATTCAGTCAATATATATAAGATTATAGAGGTAGATTCTCATTTAAAAATCTGAAAACAAGACTAGTTTCTTCTGACACTATTTTTTGTGTGGTAAGTTAAATTAATAGCTCATGAAGGTATCAGATTTAAGACCCAGTTTACACTCCTACACCAGTCTGAATCACATTTATTAACATTTCAGTATCCTCTATGTATAGCCACATGCCGCGGTCAGTTTTCAACAATTTATTTTTTCAAGTGTGAACAGAATAAGAAAAAATATCTCTCATTTTATAGCACCTTTCAATCAGAATGTTCTTTGTACACTGTACATGGTTAATTTTTCCCCCTCAAATAAATGCTTTAAACTCCCACGGATCTATCAGCAATTTCATGAGCTATTTTAGGATTATGTTAGAGAAAGGTTTAGCAGAATAAAAAATTCTATTGTAGCCTTCACTCAACTTGAGGAAGTTCAAGCTATTTTTATATAATCTAGTTCTATTTGGAGATTCTGCTAAGAACATAATAAAATATATCCAGTGGATTTGCAAAAGGTGATATGTAGGATGTAACTTGGTCACTTAAATAAAGAGAGTCATAAAAACTTAAATGAGTCAGAGCCACATGAAAGAGAATGAACTAGATATCAGACCACTCTAGGGGATTTTTCTGGGCAATAATATTCTATCCTATTAAATCACCATTTTCCTCTTAGTCTCAAGTACTTATTTTTCATTATACTTTACCTGGTCATCCTATTAAAACTACTTCAGGAAGTATAAAATGTTTAGCTTCTATGGCAATATATATAAGGTTATAGAAGTAGATTTTTATTTAAAAACCTTATCTAAATGGCAATGTCCTTGTTTACCTTAACTGTATAATATGTTTAACAATAAGGTTTTTTTGTTTGTTTGTTTTAATGGGTGAGACAGGAGAGGTCCACTGCTCCATGTGGGTCACCTCCCTGGCCAGGTACCAAACTCATGCTGCAGTGGATGAAGATAGCTTCACAGTGCTGCAACTTAACCCCTTGTGCCATCAGGGAGGCCCTGTTTAATATTAAGTTTTATTTGACCTATGTGGGGTATTGCATTTTAAAAGCTAATAAACCTTAAGGTAAAAAAGACAGTTTCAGGTAGCAGATTGAAGAGACTACATTCAGATAATCAACATTTCCATTTTTTTTTTTATCATATTAGGTTGGATTTAAACTTATAGATGCAGACTGGCAAAACTAAGAATTCTCATGGGGTTCTGTTTGGTTTATTCTGAGACCGATTTGAAAGATGGGAGGTGGGAAAGGGTAGCCGATTGATTTTTCAAAAAAGGTCAGATCATTTGGGGGAGCTTTAAAAAATGTTTGCCAACTCCAAATATATACTGAAAAACATGGTTGTTATTATGTGTGGTATCAGTAAACTTATGCTATTAAAATAGAAATACAATATAACCAGAGGCCAAATGAATTTATTTAACCTAGGAAGTAGGATTGAGAGCTTATATTAGAAAATTATAAAAGAACTTGAAAGAAAGCCACAAACTAAAGTGATACTCAAGGACAATGAAGTTCTTTAGGAGATAACTAAATAGAAATTAGTAATCCTAGTAAAATGATAATAGTATTATGAACTTGCACCTTATTTGACATTTTACACAGAAATTTAAATTTGCTTTCTTACTGTATGCCCTTTTAAGCAAGTGATAGTGTGATCCATTTAGGATACAAAGTGAGGCATTTTCAATATAAATGAATAGGAAGAAGAGATTTAGGGAGGCAGAAAACAATCAGCCAAATTGGAATATTGCCAAATCACATAGATTAACAGTCCCATTCTGTGAGAAGTATCCTGGGATCTCTAATGCTCACTATTAGCCAGGATCCTTCTTTTATTTCTCACCAGGAAGACATACCATCTTTCATCCTACTAGACTCACACGGGGCTTCCTGCTTGCTCAGCAATTTTGCATACCAATGCCTTTACTGCCTTCTCCAGGAAGAATATATAGTTTGCATTGCATTTGGATCTGTGGAGTTGATGAGTAGTTTGACAAGGTCTTTTCAAAGGGTTGTGTGCTATGATTCACAGTAAGAGATAATGTAAGTCTCTTTGGCACCTCTCACCAAGTCCTGTATTATTGAATAATGATTGTTTGAACATAATCTTAACACCATCCAAACCATCCTCAGGGCTTCTCAAAAAAGAGAAAAAAATGAAGTTTTGGAGATCAAATATTTTCTTATGAAAAAGAGAAGAGAAATCTCTTGAGCAAAGTTATATAGCTACTGAATACATATATAACAGGTGAATTAACTCATATTTTCAATATTTCTGATCCTACTGTTAAGTGGAGTAAGAGACCTATTTCTTTCCTATCCCTGTGTGGTTTTATTTTTTACTATTTGTGACTTGTCAAATTTACAAAAGTTAAACCTTTCCTCTGCCTATGTGATTTTCTTCAGTGGAAAAAGTGAAGAAAATTTATTTGGAACAGAGTGAGTCAACCTTTTGGAACATCATGAAAAATCACATGCTTGTTGCAAGACTATGTTGATCATATAACTGTAACCTCCATACCCCAGGGTTTCTAGATGCAGATAAATGATAAGAGATAACTAAATAGAAATTAGTAATCCTAGTAATAATGATGATAATGTCATAAACTTGCACCTTATTTGACATTTTACACAGAAATTTAAATTTGCTTTCTCACTATATGCCCTTTTAAGCAAGTGATAGTGTGTTCCATTTAGGATACAAAATGAGACATTTTCAATATAAATGAAAAGGAAGAAGAGATTTAGGGAGGCAGAAAACAATCAGCCAAATTGGAATATTGCTTCTGACAAGAAGACCACACATAGAAATGCTTTAACTCAGTTAATCACCATCAATATACAATATAATTATCCTTCCTTATTACTAAACTTCGTTCCTCTGAATGAATACAAGACACTGTTCTTGATTACACTCTCAGTATTTTACATCTTATAAACTACAAAATTAGGCTACAACATGATATACTGTAGGTAATAAAACCTTAGAAAAAACTCAAGAGTATTAGCATAGTCACCCATATTTTAAGATGGCATGTTCTGTACTATAAAAGAAAAAACAGTGTCCCAAATTTCATGTAGATTTAATGTAGACCTGTTAAGGTAGGGAAAAAAATTAAATTCCCCTTAAGTATAAAAATAAACTTTGGATAAACTCACCTTAAAACTTGAAATTTTTTATGTTGTGGTATATGATAATAAAATATTAACATTAAAATGATTATTAGTTCAATCTCTTGATATTAAAGACTATAGAACTGGAATATGTGAAATTGAGGATTTCACCAGCATAGAGTATCTGTAGTTTAAAATATTGTGTACTTTCAAACAGAATCTAGAAATATAAGCCTTATCACCTCTTCTTGACAGGCTATTTTAAGCAATTACATATATCGACTTACATTTATTATATGTCTGCCATGACATATATATCCCATTTATGCATATAAATATGTAAATGTGTCGGTTGGTCAGACTGTGAGATGACACCAATGATCTCTGCCACCTGACAGCATGCCCTCTTCCACTGAGTGGCAAGAACAGTGCCCTGTTTTTAACTAATAGAACATAGTAGTGGATAGGTATCAGTTTTGTGATTACATTATATATCACCATAACTTTTGCTTTACTATTAAGACTATCGCATCTCCTGGCTTTGATAAAAACAGCCACCCTATGGAGAGGGCTAGATGATAAGGAATGAGGGATATCTCTGACAGTCAGAAAAGAATCCAGGCAATTCATCACCATGGATTTAATTCTCTATTCAACCATACATGCAAACTTGGATTTTTCTCCAGTCATATCTTTAAATGAGACCACAACACAGGTCAGCATCTAGAACCTTGTGATAAGTCCTGAAGCAGAGGACTTTAATAAGTCATGCCAAGTCTCAGGGAATGGAAACTGTGAAGCAGTAAATATGTATTCTTTTAACCTTCATGTTGAGGTATTCTGTTATACAATAATAGATAATTAATGCAATTTGCTATTAAATAAAATAGCAAGGTATACTGTTTAAAGGAAATAAAGCACAGACTATAACCAGAGCATGTAATTGTCTAATAGGAACATTCTTTTTTTTTCTTGATCTTCAGATAAAGTCAGAATTATGAATCTCTATTATATTATAATAAAACAACTTTACAACCATGCACCAGTAAGAGCAATAATGGAAATGGAATTTGTAAGGAAGAAAATTACAATTACTTTTCACTAAGTTTGATTACATTGAAGCAGTTCTCTCAACATCATTCTTGACCTATCTGTATGCCCCTTTAAAGTATTCAGGTGACACCTCTATGCATCTGACGTCTAAGTCCATGTTTGGTTTTGACTTCATTTTCCCTACCTAAGAACTTATTGTTTGTGTTATTTACATATATTTGTACATATATGCATACATGCACACATGTACACATACACACATACATATACATATGTGGATTGATAGAGATATAGATCTCCTAGTGATAAAATCAACTCTGGGGAGATGGGGAAGCCAGATCCTCTGAGCAATTATTGATTATTCTTGTTGCATTCAGATAGGTAATTAGACTAATGCTCTTCTTGTTTTTAAATTATGTGATAACCTTGTGACCCAGGTATGTGTGAGACAAACTTTTGCTCCTGGCTAACACTTTACCATATGACCTTACTGTTAATCATGAATGTTTCTTAAAGCCACAAATTTTAGTAGGTGAAGCATGTGAAACAGATTGATAGATTGATATCCTGATCTGGATGCTAATGTATTTAAACACAGGAGAACTCATAAACAAGGTGCAGAATAAATTTAAGTATTGATTATTTCTTTTGAAGGTCAGTCTCCTCTTATCATTTGAATCTCTTGAAAATATAAAAGCTTAATATAATCTTTTACTAATGTAATAGCACACCATGTTTATTATAAACAAGATTTAACAGAAAGCTCTCAACTTAGGAAAAGCATAACAAAAATTTACTTCCCACAGAGAATCATTCTGAGTATGTTGGTGTACTTTTTAGAAAATTCAGACCATAATATACAGGAAATGTCTTTTGTTTCCTTGGAACATTGGCATGTATATTTTTCTTCTGTTGGTGGCATCCTCTTTGCCTAAATCCTGCTCATCCTTTTTGTCTTAATCTAGACTGGATTTCAGTCAAAGTTTGCTCTCCTACTAACTTTCATTTCTCTCTCAATGAACATACAAATAATAACAATTAAGTTCCATGATTCTTCGTTTAATTCTATAACTAGATTATATTCCTCATAAGGGTGAAGGCAGTATCGTCCATATCACTGTACTCGCAAAATAAGCACGCAGCTAGTCATTTGGTAGAATAGCAAAAAAAAAAAAAAAAAAGACAAATAGCTTAACTTAATGCATAAATTAAATTTTGAGTATATTTTATGATGATTAAATATTGAGATAAAAATGAATTGTTACTCATTTTCCTACCTGGTTTGGTTTGTGTAGTTTTTTCTATTCCTATGTCTTTTGTGGCACAATGGTAGAAATTTGAAATTTTTACAAGTCAGGTACCAAACATACAGGTAAAAATGACCACATGTTCACTGCTGTGATCATTTTAAAGGTTATTTTTAAAAAAATATGACTGTATCTGAAGTAAGTTGAATTTTGTAAACTAGCAGTTGTTGGGGGGGAAAATACACTAATATTTGCTTGTTTTCTATATTTTCTAAAATTATCCATTGCTATTAAGTAATTATGCACAGTATGGTAAAACTTTATGTGTTTATATATTTTGAGTTTTTTTTTTCCTCCCAGGACCTGCCTGATCTTACTGGTCAGTTTATACCTTAACTATTATTTCAAAGACATCAAAACGTTTGAAACAGTGTAAGGTAGGACTATACAAAACTGGAAAAGACAAATATTTACTTCAGCTGAATTCTATCATATCATGTGGTTAAAAACTTGTGGTTCATTTGAGGGATTCTGACATGGGAAAACATCCTCAGTGAGCTTATTTACTAACTTGGAATACCTATTATAGGGGAGAAAAAAAGTCTTCCAACTTGTTGCTATCTTTACAATAATTAAATTTAATGAGTTTTTCTGCAGCTGTCCCCAAGGAATTTACTCTCTAATCAAGTCTAATTGGTAGCTTTCCCTTGAGGTAAGAATTATACACACAGTAAAGAACATAGTAGCCTAAAGATTTTAGAGGGAAAAGGAGGCATTTTTTTTAAAATAAATGAGTAAAATTTGGATTGATTTCTTTTTAACCCTGACATATTATGATTCACTTTTAAATGGCTATTTACAATATCACAACTCAAAAGACACTTATTAAAACTAATCAAGTAACAGATGTAAACTGGGATCTAGAGTAAAAAGTTGCCTAAAACTTTCCAATGAGATTAGAATATTGTTATATAATTGCTATTTTAAAGACCTAGGGAATATATTGGAATGAATAATTTTATTGAACTACCTTTATCAGACATTAATTACATTATTTAGCACATTTTAATTTTTGCTCTCCATATATTAAAATGTAGAAATATACAAAGGTTAATATAAAGAATAACTAGATATCTGATAAACAAAATGAACATGAAATGTGTATCGTTTAACATATATGCCTCAGATACATTTTGTTAAAAATTTCTTACACACAAATTTGAAATAATTATACCCTTCCTTCCTTCCTTCCTTCCTTCCTTCCTTCCTTCCTTCCTTCCTTCCTTCCTTCCTTCCTTCCTTCCTTCCTTCCTTCCTTCCTTCCTTCCTTCCTTCCTTCCTTCCTTCCTTCCTTCCTTCCTTCCTTCCTTCCTTCCTTCCTTCCTTCCTCCCTCCCTCCCTCCCTCCCTCCCTCCCTCCCTCCTTTCTTTCTCCTATCCTTACTCCTTCATAAGTGGCAACCATGATATTATGAATTTTTTATATATCTTATTCATATTTTAATATAATGAATATTTATTGTGTCTGTGCAGAAAATAAATAGTATTTTATTTATCTACTTTTAACTTAACTCTAGTTAACTTCTTTTTTGGGATTTATAAATATAAACAGTAGTCTGGAACTTGTTAAACCATAAAGCATATTAGTTGGTAAGACATGCAGTAGAATGGAGATAATGGTCCAATGAAGTTCACACTGATAAATGGTTAAAATAAAGGTTTCCAACCTCTACTATTCCCTATATTTAAAATATCAGAATGTCATGTTTGTACAATATAAAGTATACTTAAAACTTAAATGAATTCCTGAACTTAGGGACTGTTCATTTAAACTTTATTAAGGTTTTTGATAAATATAGAAGGGCCTTATAATGATTTATTTATTTATGTGTACAAGCACTGGGGTACAAGCCAGAGATGTAGGGGGTGAGTTACCAGAGACAGAGCAAGGAATAGAACAGGCAGATCTACCGAAACACACTGCTGAAGAGAGGTCTGCTGCATCATGTGGGTCCCCTCCCTGGCCGGGGATTGAACTCCCACTGCTGTGCTGCAGATGCTTCACAGTGTGGCGCTCAACCCACTGCACCACCAGGGAGGCCCTTATAATGAATATTTTAACACATTTTTTAATAGTTAAAAATAGATTTCATTTTATTTTGTTTAGTTTCTGTCCTGGTTTTAATCAGGTTGTTTTATTATTCAACATATTTCCTTCAATTTTAAGTTTCTGAGGAAAACTTAGTTAAAAGATGATTTTTTTTTATTAGTTAACAAGTCCATACATTCTATACAGCTTAGGATTATTATAAAGAAAGAGCTGATAAATTTTTAAAATAATTAGTCCACTTATAAATTATTTTGCTCTTAAATTTCCTTTTTTTCCCCCAGGATTCAGTGATCATTTTACCTTTAAAAAAGGTTAATCAACTAAAGGAACTATACTTCATAATTGCATATTACTTAATGTACTCATGAAGTGTAAAATAATAGCTTTTATTATTTAAATTTTAAAACAAAATGTAAAATGTCTTACTCTGTGTTTTGTGGTCTATTAAACTAGAATTTTTTATGTCTATATTTATTTCAGCTATATAAAACCAAAAAATTACCTATTCTTTTATACCTTTAGAAATTTTATTTTCATGATGAAAACTTTATCAGTCACTTAGATAAAATCAACATTAGATCTAAATAATAAAAAAATTGAGATTTAATAATTGAATTCAAGCATCAATAGTACAAAGCAAAGGTTCAGGATGAAAAAGTTAAGAGAAAAATTAAAAGACATGGAGAATTAGTGAAACAAACCCAGTGTCTACCCAGCTATCTAGCTTCACTCTAGATTGGGAAACAAAAAGAAAAAAGAAAAAAAAAAACAAGCAGAAAATAACACAAAAAATATTGAAAGAAAACTGTTTAGGTTGTAGGAAGACAAGTGGCTTCAAGTCGACCAATTCCCTGAGCATTGGAGTCTTGGGAACAAGTCCATGACTAGACAGATAGTCAAACAGATTATCAAATTAATTTTTCATGAACAAAACAACCACTACAGAGACTATCTGTTAGCTTATTTTATTGAATTATCACAAAAACTCTACAAAGCAGATATTTCCAAAACTATGTTTTTAAGGGAGGAGAAGGAGACTTAAATAAAATAAATTGCCCAAGTAATGGAGACAATTGAAAGTAAGCAAGAAATTCAAAATCAGCTTTTAAAATTCAAGTTGTAACTGCCCAACCTTCCTTGAGGGGTGCAGGGGGGCACAGAACCTGGAACCTTATTTTTCTATAGATTTCACATTGCTACGTGACTACTAAAAAGATAGCTTTAATACATTAAAATTGCATTATGTGTAATGCTGAAAATTGAAAAAGGACTAACAATAGACAAAAATTTAAGCAAACTATAATTATATCAAAGATTGCGTTCTCATTAAAGTTACATGGTATTATAATATGCAAATAAATGCTTTTGTTCAGCCAAGAAGTAAATATAAAATTGTATAAAATTATATATATATAATGTTTATATATACATATATATTTCTGTATATACAAGTTAGTGATAGAGACTAAGAGTAAAAAATCTGGGAAGGAGACATCACAAAACCAGAAAATGGTAAACACAAGGCCAGAAGCTAGAGGTAGGGGTAGAAATGATTAAAGTAGTTGTCAAATAAAGTATAGAAAAGTAAAGTATCCAGAGGCATAAGACTGAGGTGCAGACCAGATGGGGATATGGCTATAAAGGGCTATTGTAAAAGAATCACCAGTCCTTCCAAATTGACATAGTCAACCAAATATATATATATTTTATATATATATATAATATATATGTGGGTATGTGTATATGCATACATCTGCATATACATATACATATAATATATGTGTGTGTATATACAGATATATAAAAGCCTTTAGGTGCCAATACATATACATATAATATATGTGTGTGTGTATATACAGATATATAAAAGCCTTTAGGTGCCAACCTTAGAAATAGTTTAACAGCAGTTAACAATTACAATTTCTGCACTGGCAAAGGGCAGCAGCCCCCCTGCGATTATGCAGGTGTCTCTTTTAACAAACCTGTCCATTTGAGAGGCAGTTCCTTCTGACAACTTGTGTTTGCACAAGCATCCTTTACTTCCCATCCCTGTTTATAATAAACCTAGCCTTTTTAATATAATTAAATCTCTCCACCTCTTGGTGAAACTCACCCTGTGCTGCCAAAAGGGGAGCGTTGATAAAACTTCAAGGACAGACTGGGGACACCTGGTGGGGAGGGGAGGAGGAGGGTTGAGGGAAGATGGGAACACGAGGGACTGAGGTGATGGTGCACTGGTGAGATGGTGATGGGGAATACATGGGGATTACAATTAATGGCAAGTATATGTAAATTTTAAAATATTTTAATAAAAAAAAAAAAACTTTTCTCAGAGGTAACCCTAGGACCTGCTCTCTAAATGCAACACCGCTCCAAACCAACATTAGTTAAAAGGAAATACAATGAGAGATAAAGCAAAGAAATACATACACTACTAAAATTAAGAAATTCAGATATTTGAGTAAATGGGGAATGTAAAATAAAATAATTTAATTACTTAGTAGTCAATAGAATGTAACCTAAAATAACAACATATTACTTTTGGCTGTCAAATTATCAAGACCATGAAAGAAAAAAATACAATGCCTAAGTCATCATGGGGTATTCTTATAAATTCATGGACTGACACAATCATAGAACTGAACTTGGTTTTTTATATTATTAAAAGTTTATACATTTTGACCCACATGCTATATACTCCTACATTTACATGTAAGTATTATAGGGTAGGGAGAGGGCTACTTTAGAACCCCCAAACCTGCTCTCTCTGAATGGGTTTTGCTGTTTGCTCTACTAAGATAAACATATAAGGCTTTTAATGGAAAGGAATTTTTTGTGTTTTTTAAATTTTTTACCTTTATTTATATATATTTGACATCAATTGTAATCCCCATGTAGTCCCCATCACCATATCACCAGTGCACCATCACCTCAGTCCCCTGTATTCCTATCTGCCCTCAACCCTCCCACTCCTCCTCCCCACCAAGTGTCCCCAATTTGTCCTTGTCTTTTCATTTTTGGTTTTTGTATCTTTCTTGTTATTATTATTATTGTTGTTGTTCTTATTCCTTCCCTTGATCCTTATTTGGTTCCCTTATTTCTTCCTAGGGGAGGAACCATCTGGTATTTTTCTTTTGCCTTCTGACTTATTTCGCTGAGCATAATCCCTTCCAGTTCCATCCATGTTCCTATGAATGCGTCTAGTTTTTCTTTTTTGATTGCTAAGTAGTATTCCATCGTGTATATGCACCACAGCTTCCCCATCCAGTCATCTGTTTTTGGGCATTTAGGTTGTTTCCAGGTCTTACCTATTGTAAAGAGTGCTGCTATAAACTTGGGGAGTAGGTATTCTTTTGAATCAGTGTTTCTGTGTCTTTTGGGTATACTCATAGGAGTGGGATTGCTGGATCATATGGAAGTTCCATTCCTAGTAGATTGAGGAACCACCATACTGCTTTCCATAATGGTTGGACCAGCTTGCATTCCCACCAGCAGTGTAAGAGAGTTCTTTTTTGGAAAGGAATTTTAATATAATTAGGGTACAATATAGAAAGTTTAAATAATATAGTTACTAAGTTAAGCATTTAAAGTTACTTATATTTTTGAGGGTAAAAGTTTAGCTAAATAGGATTGATTTAAAGCAAGGCCCAAAAGCCTGCCACAAGTTTAAAGGACCTTTCAGTAGAGACTCATAGAAAAGGGTTAGAAAGAGTTAGATAAATCTGGGAGGAAAAGAGTAAAATTAAAATTAAGATGAAAGTTGCTATTGTTAATTTCCCCATGGGTTTTTCACCCACATCTGTTCCAACTAGTTTAAGATTAAAAAGCAAGTGCAGTTTTTTTACATGTCCCTCTGCTCCACATGTCTCCTCCACGTCTCCTTGCTGCTTTTCATCCTGTTTCCTTTTTTTCCCCTTCCTTCTGTCCTCTTGTGGTTTTTTTGCAGAATTTTCTTATCCCTGCTTAGCTTTACCCACTTAGGGTGGAACTGGGATTTTGGAACTTCCCCCTTTCCTGGGGTCCACCCTATTGCATAAGTACACACATAAATGTATATATATATATTATTATTAATACAGTGCCTGTGTGTGTGTGTGTGTGTGTGTGTGTGTGTGTATATATATATACATATATATATATGGTGCCTTCCTGGTGGCTCAAAGGATTGAGTGCCACATTCTGAGGTTTGCGTAGTCACTGCTGTGGGAGTTGGATACCTGTCCAGGGAGAGAACCCACATGGCACAGCAGACCTCTCCTGCCTTGCCTGTTGCTACCCTCAGCAGTATATTTCAGTCAGTCTGCCTGTTCTGCATCCCACTCTGTCTCTGGTGAATCCTCTCACCATCTCTCCCCCTCTACCATGCCTCTGGCCCGTACCCCGGCTCAGTATGAATAAATAAAAAAAAAATCTTTAAAAAAAAGAAAAAGAAAGTACATATAAGAATATATAATTTTAAAGAAGAATTTAGCTTGCAAGTGCATTTCTGGAATAATAATGAAATGTAAGAAATAGCCCTGAAGTGCAGTATCACAAACTGTTTTTTTTTGTATGATTGTTTGTATAATAATATAATAATAATTAAAATTATGTTATAGAATAATATTTTTGACAATAAGTCTTTCATGATTGCAAGCCTTATTAACATGCATTCATATATTTCAGTAATAAAAATAAATATAAGAGTAAAAAATATCTCGGTTTCAAGCAAGGAAATTAAGAAACAAATTCAGGTTAGCTGAGATGGTAAATGCCATGTAATTGTCCTTATCAATCAGAATTATCACCTCAGTTTCACATTCTATTCTAATTTTAGCTTATTTAATTATTCTATAAATTTTTCTAAATTTTAGTTTAGAATACAGGTTTTCTTACCATTTGTGTTTTTCTCATATAGTTATTTTGCTTAACATGTTTAAATGTCTACCTGAAAAAAGATGTTCAAATTCTTGTATATAATACCTGCTGTTGTAACTAAACAGATTTTCATTCTGATTTGTTGACTGAATTAAGTTAGTAGTTACAAATTATTGAAGCTTAGTTTCCTTATTTGACACATTCTGCTTTGTCTTATATAAGACAAACACTGTGATACTCAATTCCTTAATTAAGACATGTCAGGAAGATTCTATTTCAACAATATTTTTTTTCTTAAGGAAACCTATGTACTTCAGTCTCCCACATGTCCATTATCTTTTTATCAAAAATTGAGTTTGAAATATTTATACAGTTATCTTTTCATGGAGGAGTGGTAAAAACATTTGGATATTGCTTTGGTTACATTAACTTTACAATAACATAAAATAAATAATATTATTTTAATCACCACTTTATACAACTGTAGATAAACTAAGGCTTGAAAATGCCTCATCATAAACCTCTTCACTAGAGGATGTTTAGATTGAGAAACCAGATAATGATTGGGGAGAATAACTATTCTTATGTAGACTTTAACAATATTTCTTTTTGTATGTATAGTCTATTAGAAAATAAGTGAGAAATTCTTACAGAAATTAGAAAAGACTTTGCTTGGAATAGGTCTTTCATTTTCAATGTGATTAAAGTGAAAAATCAGCTATTAGTTTCTTCAATAGGTTCATGATTCTGAATGATCATTAGTGTTTACCATTTGATTTATGTGAATTTAAGAAATGAAGGTGATAAAGATAGGCTGGAAACCTGACAATAGCTACATAAAAATAATTTGACTCCAAAGAGTCAAGGATACTGACTAAAGCAAATAGAAGGTCAAGTTAACTGATGATCCAATTAGCGAGGTGGCAGGCAGGCAAAAGGATTGTACTTTAACCCAAATAGTGGCCCCCACCACATTCTCAGTGGATGGACAGATATTAAAGCAGGAAAAAAAAAGCTATTCTTGCTTTTTATCCCTTTGTGTTTCTATTTCTTTCCAGTAGGAGAGGAAAAGAGAACAAAAGGGTTGGGAGGGTGGTAAAGAGAGAAAAAATGGAAGAGACTGCGATATTTGCTAAAGGGAACAATATAGAATTTGCAAACCATGGCCCCAGGTATTGAACCACAGTTCACCTCAGGGCATTCTGTTCAGTAACCTATTCATAAATGGATGACTGCAGAGATAGTCAAAGAGTGCTATCATTTTGTCAAGAGAAAAAACACGTGAGGTCATTTTCAGGTGAATGTCCTATCCTGGATCAATGTAAAGAAGTAATTGTAGCATGCAGGTTACACAGAGCACATTAGAGCTTTAGACTCTTGGATTTGGATTTCACCCTCTCTCTGTAGATAATAATAGAGAACATTCATATTTCTATAGGACATTCACAACTTTAATAAAGCATACTTACCAACCAAAAAAGCAAATCCAACTGACCAGAAACCATTTCTCAAATTTAACTGGCAGGATGATAAAGCTACAAAGATGCAATTATATCAATTATAGCAGTAAATACCTTAAGCAGCGCCAACTCTGACTTGTATACCAGAAGGAAGGTCAGGCAGATATAGTTTGGAAAAGAAGGCTGAAAGCTCTCAGGAGTGACAACTCACAGGTGACTTTGTAAGAGGGTTGTCCCTAGGAAAAGGGGAGGTTTCAGGTTCACTTATCCACCTAAGTTACATCTGAGCAGGAAAGAGAAGAAGCTGAAGAGATTGAAGAAGTAAGGAAGAAAGATGGAGAACCTGAAGGAGGCACATGGATCAGACACGTATGAAAACACTTGCTTATTGGTCCTGGACTAGGTGAAAAAGATGTGGTTCAGAGACCCGTGGGGAGGTTACCAATGGCAACTTTTATTTTGATTTTGATTTTGCTCTTTTCCTCCCAGACTTGTCTATTTCTGACCCTTTTCTATGGGTCCCTGCCAGAGCTGCTTTAGATTTGAGGCAGGTTTTCAGGCCTCGCTTTGGGCCAATCCTGTTTGACTAGATCCATGATGAAACGGGTAACTTTAGGTGCTTGATTTGGACCTATATTCTTTGTCTTTCTGTATTACACACAAATTGTATTAAATTTCCTTTTCATTAAAGGTTTTATATGTTTTGTCTTGATGTTGTGGAGGGCAGAACCTATTTAGAGCAGGCAGGTCTCAGAGTTTTGGGATGCCCCTCTCCCTGTCCAGTAACAGATTCACTCCCAGAAAGAGAGAAGCAGATGCCTGGATGCAGAAGTCTCAGAACAGTCTTAGACTGATGGGCCAGTGTAGGGTAAAGGTTGATCAGGTATTTCCACCCTCTCACCACTGTGATGATGGACACCTGAGGTGCTGCGAGCATTTCAGGGTGGGCATGAGCAAGTGGGCGCACCTGAGTTGGGACACAGGCATAAATGGGCGGCGTCATGAGGACGCCAGAACTGCGAGGACCAACAGACAGAACTGCGAGGACCGACCTAGAGAACCAACAGCAGCAGCAGCAGAGAGAGAAGAAGCGGCCGAGAAGGTGAGATGCGCCGGGGTCTGGGAGGCCTACCAGTCTCCCGGCCCCCCGGCACTCCTGCCTGCCATGTACCTGGCTACCTCTACTAAATAAAGCATGAAAAGCCACCGAGGCGTCCAAGACTCTCCTTCCCTGACCCGTCTGCCCAGAACCATCCCGAACCTTCCTTCTGTGCCGCCCCCATCCTGCGCTACAGCCAGACAGATGATTATTGAGAGGGTCACAAGAAGTCTTTCAATTTTAAGAGAATAAAAGTAGCAGTTTTAAGAAAAGGGGAAGGATGACATGAAAGAGGGAGGTATCATTTGGAGATTTCTTGTTAAAAGAAAAAGAAGGAAATTAAAGATTCTGCAGATACAAAAAGAATCATAAAGTTAGAAGACATATCTGTCCAACAAACCACCTCCGGCAGGAAGTTTGCTGAATAAAACAAAACATAACACAACCATTTAAACATAATAATAGTAGAGGTGCTTAAAGAAATGCAGTGAATAAGTCAACCATTCACTCCTGCCTAAAAAGAATCACCTGTTATTGCAGGTTGAGAAAATTATAAGGAATTCAGAGTTAAATGAGCAGGCAACTTCCTTATAAAATCACCTCAAGAAAAAAAGGCAAGTATTTCAGTACTTGGCATAGAGAAAATTTTCATAGAACTAATTCATGTAATTTCTAGTCTCAGACAGTTTTACAAGAGAATGATCAAATTTTGAAAAAAAAAAAAAAAACAATCACAACGCTATTGTACATTTTCTCAGTTTAAAAAAATACAATATCTGAATGGAGGCAACCTACACTTCTAGAATATAAAAAATTATGTAAACCAACATTATCTTTATATATATGTATATATACACAATTTACATATATAGATATGTATGTATACACACATACATAATATCCAGATTTTTATATGAAACAAAGTTAACATTAATATTTAAAAATGCACAAATATACATATTTACCCAGAACTACTAATCAACTTCACTCATAAATATTGATGAAAAATTCCTCAAAAATAGCACAAAAAAGGCATAAAAACACATAAAAATAATGCACCACAAGCAAGTAAGATATTTTCTGGGAAGGTCAGAATAGTTTAACATTTGTAAATTATTTTATATAATTTACTACATAATTTAATTAGAAAAGTCATGACCACCTTTTAGATGTTGAAAGGTCTTTTATATAACTCAATAGTGCTCTTTGACAAAAGTACTTAATGAAATAGGAATTAGTGAATACTTGCTTTACATATTAAAAAGTTTAACACTTCATCATAAGGCATTTATTGGGAGCACTAGATGTATTCTCAGTAATGATATACAAACGAAAAAGATACCTAGTATGTCAGTATTATTTAATATCACATTGGAGGTGTTCGTGAACATATTCAGACAAAAGATAAAACAAAATGAAACACAACAAAGTAAAATCAAAATGATTAGAATTACATTAAATGATAAAAATATTATAAGATCATCATTTTCCCAATGTCCTCTTACAAGTACTGGCAACATTAGAGTGAGGTGAGTATCAGCAAACTAATGTTTGTGGACTGGCTATCTGGTTTGGTAAGTAAAATTTTATTGGAGCACATTATATTTATTCATATATGTATTGTCTAAGGCTATCTTAGCATTATAATAGAATTAAGTGATTGGACAGGATCTGTATTGCCAGTTATTCTTAAAATAGTATCTGGCTCTTTATGAGAAAGTTTGCTTATCCTTGCTCTAGAGAGTCTGTGAAAAAAATTGACACAAGTAGTAATATCTTATTATGGTGGCAGAATATGAACAGTTCAAATTCAATAATATTAATATATGAATAGGATCTGGGTAAAATATTGTAAGAGTAAACCCTATTTACAATAGCTACGTAATCACTGGGGAAATGATGAACTCTCTACACCTGCACACCTATGTTTATTGCAGCACTTTTCATAATATGCAGACTATGGAAACAACCCAAATGCCCAAAAATATGACTAGATCAAGAAGATGTGATATATATACACCATGGAATATTACACAACAATCAAAAAGATAAACCCATGCAACATAGATGGAGCTAGAAGGGATTATGCTGGGCAAAATAAGTCAGAAAGAAAAGGAAAAATACCAGATGGTCATTTATAGGAGGAATGTAGAGGAAAAAAAAACAAGGGACTAAGGGGAAAAAAATCAATTACAAAAATAAAATACCAAAATCAACAGACAACTATAAACCAAAGATTATTCCCAAGGGAAGGAGGAGAGAGAAGGAACAAAATGGGTGGGGAGAGCCTAAGGAACTATGGTGATGGTGCACGGATGAATTGGTGATGAGAATTTCACAAGGATGAGAAATATGCAATGTACAAAAATGAAAAATAATGCAAAATATAAAATTATATATATATAAAATTACTAGTCAATTAGAAAGACATGTGGATAAAGATGAATTTGGGCTCATACCTCATCATAATAAACAACAAATTAGTGAGAACTGTAAATATAGCAAGTGAAGCCACATAAGTTCTAAAAGGAAACATAGATGGATTAATTTACAAGTGAATAGTAAGGAAAGTCTAATTATGACTCAGAAACATATTTTCAAAGAAATAATTTGATTTAAAATTATGAAAAATAATATATAATAAAGGGAGAAATACACAGGAAAATAAAGAATAAAATATTTGCAGCATATATAACAGATAAGAACTCACCACCTTAACATATAAAGAACTAAAATACGAGGTAATACTTACAAATAAACATACTTGAAGAATAGCCTCTATGTGGTATACTGTATAGAAAATAAAAAACTTAATCACATTATTGTATTATTGAAATTGCCCTTAGATATTATTATGTCTGCAAAAATTAAAAGAAATATAAGTTCAGTCTCAGTTATTATATGAAGAATTTAGTAATAGTCCTTTAAAGTGGAAATTCTTTAAAAATTTTCTAGGACAGCTAAATTCAACTGATACCTCTCATTGGTCAATGTCCAACAGAATGGGGAAGTTTTTGCAGGATTCTGGCAACTTGACTATTTGGAAAATAACTTAAATATCTTTGCATCCTTACATGATAATAATAAAAACAACACAAATAATTGCTTTTATTTTTGAAAGTTTAATATGTGCCTGACACTGTTTTATGTGCTTTCTGTGTATTACCTCATCTAAGATAATGAGAACTCATGAAGTGGCCCCATTTTCAACATGAGGAAATAGAAGCAGAAGTGTTGAGTCACTTCACCACCTTGCACACCTGTTACTAGGACTATCAGGATTCTTCTTGGATACAGCATTGTCCTTGAGGTCCAAACCAACAGAGAAGCTGGCTTCAACCAGAATATTTGAGAGTCTGATGCATCTCTTAATACCTTTGATAGAAACTGAGAACAAAGACTGTGGAGACATAAGACAATAAAGCCCATCCGCTAACCACCCGCCCCACCCCTCCTCCACTGGCTAATCCATCCATTCCTGGAAATTATTAATGTGTAACCTTTCTCAGTCTCTTTAGTTCCATTCAAATATAAAATTATGAATTGATTTTATATTTTGCCAAATATATTCTGATTACTTTCTCTTCCATTTTTAGACCTTTAACAATAGTTCCTAGTTTTCTAGTTACTGAAGGTAGCACAGTTATTTCATGCCAAAAGCCCTAGCTGTTTCGTTCTGCTACTAAAGTTGCTGCCAGGTACATGATGTAAATGTTATAATGCTCATACTGTGTTTTTATTGCTTCTAGTGTAGATTTAAGGAAGTTAAGGAGTGTTAATTGGTCCATGAGGCATAATATCTACCATTTCTGGCCTTTTGAATTCTGATGTAAATTTAAATTGTGAATTTTTTGGCAAACCTAAAAAACAGTCATATATATATTAGGAATTCTCAAAATATTTTCCAAGAAACCAGAAAACGTCAATAGATTTGGTTTTAAAAAAAAATCAGTGAGGAAAGTAGAGATGCAAAGTAAAATACATTTAGGAAAAGCTGGGTGATTTTGCATATTTTAAACTCAAAAAGTCACCATATTTTAAATATTCATTATGGCCCTCAAGAGGGAAATGGAATATGTTGCATTTCCCAAACATATTCATTCTCTAAGTCATTTTTCCAAGAAGCATCTTAAAGGACTACTGCACCTCAAAAATGTCTGTGGGAATATTGACTTAGAAGGAAATGTGATAAGAAATATCAAAATGGTACTTCAGTGGCATGTTTTGGGGATTACTAAGAATCTTCCCTCCTCATGTATTCAAGCTTGTCCCCAAAGTGTAAAATGATGTTGAAAATCATAATTAGATGACTTATACTTAATTTGAACTTCAGAGAAACAGGCATTACTACTAGCAAAAGATTACAAGCAAAAATAATTAGTATACAGAAAGTTAAAGGAAAACTGACCATAGGGTTTGAATTTATAAAATATCCACCAAATGAGATTAAAGAAGTAAAATTAATCTGTTATTTAGTTACAAAATATAAGTTACATTTTGTTAAAATATGTTCAAACTTAATATTTAAAATAAATTCAATTGTGTTGTACAACATATATATGAGTTATAGTTCTCAAAAACCACACCCAATTAAAATAATTTTCAAAGAAAGAGGAGCTTTTAAAAATAGCTACCATTGATTTCAGTAGACTGGGGAAATCTCTAATAACCTAATATTTTATATATTATATTATAAAAGTATAAAATTTGTAAATATTACACATTTATAAAATTTAAACACATAACAGTGAAATGACTGAATGTTGATAATTTTTGGTGAGTTATTTTAAACCTTCACAGAGCGGATAATTTGGTAAATCAATGAAAAGTGAAATAAAAAAAAATTATACAGTGATAACCACTAATTATCACTACCATGTAGATTAGCTACATACTACCTAAAAAAGGCAAAACAAATAAGTAAACTTCAGGTCAGTTTATGGCATAGATTAATAAATATTCATTGTCATAAAAATGATGCAATTACTATGTATGCCCAAAGAGGAAGAAATTACTATGAAATTCCGCAAGAATTCTGACATCCTCATCCTCTTCTGGGGAGTATGTGTGTCTGTGTGTGTGTGTGTGTGTGTGTTACCTAAATAGAATATCAACTTTAGTCTAAACTAAGTACTCTTCTCCATCTAAAGACTGGATCCTCCAAGAGTGTTTTAGTTTGAAATATTACTAAGATCTGGAACAAGACAAGGATGCCTTCTTTCACCACTGCTCTTCAATAGAATACTGGAAGTCCTGGCCAGGGCAATAAGGCAAGAAAAAGGTGTACAAGGTATCCAAATAGGGAAAGAAGAAGTAAAATTATCACTGTTCGCAGATGACATGATAATATACATAGAGAACCCCAAAAGCTCTACAGAAAATCTACTCAAGCTAATTGGCCAGTTTAGCAAAGTAGCAGGACACAAAATCAACACACAA
>JAGFMF010011572.1:202099-215897 GCA_019455555.1 Galemys pyrenaicus
AGATGACTGGATGGGGAAGCTGTGGTGCATATACACGATGGAATACTACTTAGCAATCAAAAAAGAAAAACTAGACGCATTCATAGGAACATGGATGGATCTGGAGGGGATTATGCTCAGCGAAATAAGTCAGAAGGCAAAAGAAAAATACCAGATGGTTTCCCCCCAGGAGGAAATAAGGGGACCAAGGGAAAGAATAAGAACAACATCAATAATAATAATAATAACAAAAATGAAAAGACAAGGACAAATTGTGGACATTTGGTGGGGGGGGAGGGGAAGTGTTGAGGGCAGATAGGAATACAGGGGACTGAGATGATGGTGCACTGGTGATACGGTGATGCGGAATACAATGGATTACAATTTCTGTCAAATATAAGTAAAGGAAAAAAATTTTTAAAAATATAGATCAAAAAGCATATTATATAATTGATTAAATGCTACAGTTCAGCAACTTACTTTAATTGTTGTATTAAGCCATAAGCAATGCCTCTCATTCAGTAAGCTTCAGTTCTTCATATATTCAAAACAATAAATGAAAAATTTAAAAAAATAAAAAAAAATTTAAAAATAAAATATTTTTATTAAAAAATTAAAAAAAATAAATATTAGGAAATAGCTGAAAGACAACTCATCCTAATGGAAATAGACATATTTTTGGGAACATATGACTCAATAAAATCTCAGAGTTAGAGATAGAGAATATTCTGATTGTATTAATACATTGTCCTTTTTATTTGTTCCATTAAAAAAATCAGATTCATCTCTGGGTCCCCGGATTAAAAAAGCTCCAAATTCCATGAATACTTAGGTTGTATTGTATTTGTACATGCCTCATATTTAACTCTAGAAAAGGAGAAAGCACCTTTCATTACTTAGTGATTTACCACTGAGCAGCAAACAATTTCCCCCCTCAACTATGAGAGATCTATTGTGTGAGAACTTCTACAGATTTTTAATGGTCAGAACTCAAAACAAGTTCACAGCACAGCTATCTCAACCAACCACCAGTAAACTCCCCAATTTGATCTATTCATAAGGGCATATGCTGGAAAAGGTTAGCTTATTAATTGTTTGTAGACTTATTCTATTGTTAAAGATCTCCAAAGATCACTAATAGATGCAGATATCCTTTGGCTATTCAAAATTTCTGGAAATTGAATGGTGTTTTCAGTGAAGTCAGTTTCTTCTTAAGTCAGTGAGCATTAGTCCACATGCTAGAAAATTATATGATAATTAGGCACTTGGAAGAATTCAAACACTGAAGGGTAATTGGAGTATGACATAATTAGTTTTCACTGGATCTGAGTTGTAGGATGCTGTGGGTCTTGTTTGTACAAAGTATTGAGTCATTTGAGACCCAATAGGTGAATTATCTACTCATGGTTTCTAAATAGATTACTTTTGAGCATAATATGTTTAATTCAGCTTTTCAAAGTATTTATCATCGATTGGAAATTTCTGACTTTCAGGTTGCTAGCACCTAAAAACTAAAGATCAGCTGGTTTCTGACATGCTGTTTTTAATCAAATAGAATTGTGCTGAAATGTTAACCTTCCTTCTTTAAGATGGGCCAAACATTAACTCTTGTAAGATTCTGAATTCTTTTGAGGTGAATGTATTATAAATGAATCACTATTACATGCTTTTGGCAAGTAGCTTAATATATATTTTCTTCCAATAAACTGACTTTTCTACTCAGTAAACAGTTCTAACCACTTGACTATAAACCTGCTGCTAGATATCTGTATATAAATGTATATATGTGATATGCACACATATACTGTGTGTGGATCTATGTGTGTGTCTTTATATATATATGTATTTATATCCATATATAGGTTGAGAAATATGCATATATATTCTTCATTCACTAATGTATGTACACAATACACAAAGCTATACTAAAGAGTCAACAATATAATCAAATAAATTGATCAGTGTATTTTTAATATTAATTCTTATAAAAATATTTTTTTATTTTTTGCATAGAACTGGGATGTATCCAGAAGTTCAGGGGGTGAGAAGATTCACCAGAGGCAGAGTGGGGAGCTGGACAGGAAGACTGACTGAAATAGACTGCTAAGGGGAGCAGCAGGCTAGACAGGAAAGGTCTGCTGATTCACATATGGGTTAGCTACCTGGCTGGGGACTGAACTCAGGACACAAAGGTGATAGCATCATAGCACCGAGGCTTAATCCCTACGCCACCAAGGAGGCTCTACAATATTAATGCTTAACAGTAAATTAAAATCTTACAGGTTTAACTTGTTAGAAATTCACTTACTAAATATTAGAGAATGGCAATTCATTTTGAAGTGAAACAAGAAAAAACATTTTGGTAATGAATGCAAATATGTAAAAAATAAAACACACTTTATGAAAAATCCCAGGTAGATACTTTTCTATTATAAGATTTTGGAACTTCATTTGCATTTCTATTTGTAACTTATCTGCTTTTTATAGCATTCTGTGTTCAATTCCAACTCAATTTTTATAAAGTTTGTGGAAGATGGTAGACTGATGTACTGTGGATAAAAATACCCAAGTTCAAATAACCTTTATAAAATAGATTAACTATAAATTCTTTATTAGTGAATCTATTCCCAAATTGTGGTACCATTTACATACCAGGGAGAAAGAGAGATCCTATTAAAAACAATACCATTTACAGTATTTCTATAACCTTTCCAAATTACAAATGAAAGTCACAAATATTATCCCATTTTTATATATTTCCTTAAAACAAAGGCAGACTTGGGTGATATAACAAGTTAAAATAGCTCATCCTCAGACCCAATGGGCATGGAATTAAAATATTCCCTAAGAACTGTTCCCTCCCAGTCATGATTTCTGGCAAACTGAAGCAATCAGACTCTTCGAGATTTAAATATTTTTCTACTTTTACTTTGAACCTGGGTCTGTTCATAAATCCAGCAAACTCTTCAGGTTGTACAATTAAGGAAACAATCTGTGCCTTCATCACTCCAACTGAATGGAATGTGAAGAGCCACAGGGATACACACTGCAAAAAAACATATTGGTGATACTGAGCCTAATTCTGGTTTTTATAAATAATTAAGAAAATGGCTAACTTCCACACAGACTGGGAAGGATGGCAACATAACCCCAATTACTTACATTGACAACTGAATTAATCTTCTTCTTTTCTTTTTCTTTTTGCAATAACATATGGGCTCCACTCAGCTGTGGAATATGGTGGAACCTCACTGGGATCACATCTGTCAGGTTTACATAGTGAATAAAAGCACTCAGCAGGTTTGTGTGCTACCGTGTGTATGAATATAGGGGTGAATTAGTGCCAAGTCTGTGTCCTTGGAAAAACACTTTGCCTTGCCCCAAAGATGTTAAAGATCATTATCTATCACATAGATGAACCCCACAAAATATTCTCTAAGGGAAATTTTCAAAAAAGGAAAATGTAAGTATCTACAATGCCTTAGTCCCACTTAGAGCTTCTCTCAAGCTCTCACAAATGGATTTAGACTATTGATTATGTTTATCTCAATGTGTGGCCAAAGAAAAATCACTTGGAAAATAATTTAGACATAAACACCATAACATATGCAATCAGGTTCAATAGAAATTAAAGAGCTCAGAAGTTCATTGATGTAGATTTTAAAAATGATATCTTTTTTTTAGACATGGACATGATTTCCACCTGACTCCAGCTGAAGTATTGCAAATTATATTCTATAATGCTATAAAAATGATGTTCCATGAAAAAAATCATCAAGCTTGAACAATACAAGTGGCTGATCTCAGATGGAATGTTTCATGAGATGGCAAAGAGTCAAAAAATCAAATATGCCATAACTGGAAAAAGTTTATGCGGTTTAAAATGTGCAAGTACATAATAGTTAGAGAGTCTTCCCAGAAAGGAATCACTTTATTTACAACTATGATCTTTATATTTTCACTTAGTTAATGAAAATGTCATCTCATCAAATCTCTAAGAGTCAGTCTGATTTTCAAATGCTTTTCTTTCAAGTTAGCAAGTGTGTATTGGATCCATTCTGATATATCTCTCTTAGGGACTGTGATGACTGTACATTGGCTTATATGACATGTTCCTTTCACCAGAAACCTATTATTTGGCAATACAAGGTACTGATAAAAGTTAAAATTAAATAACTATGTAAACTTTCTTCTTTTTTTCTTTTAGTATTTTATTTATTTATTTATTTTTCTTACAATATTTGCTTTCTTTTCTAGTTGTAGTTCTCACAGAATTTCCACCACCAATTCACCTGCGTGCCATCACCATAGTCCCTTGTGCTATTCCCATCCCTGTCTTGATTCCAGATCTGGATGTCTCTGATCTGTAGTTTTCTATTTTTGTGTTGTTTTGTTGTTGATGTTATTTTTATTTTTCCTTGATCCCCTATATGCCTCCTATAAATGAGACTATAGTATTTTTCTTTTTCCTTCTGACTTACTTCACTGAGCATAATCCTTTCAAGTTTATTCCTACTAATCTAATTGAAATCACTAAAAACATAGGTTATATGGGCCTCCCTGGTGCGCAGCAGGTTGAGCGTGGCACTGTGAAGCATCTCTGACACAGCAGTGCGAGTTCTATCCCAGGCCAGGGAGGAAGCCCACATGGCACAGCAGGGCCTCTCCTGCCTCCACCACTGTTCCTCTCAGCAGTGTATTTCAGTTGATCTGCTTGTTCTGCTCCCCACTCTGTTTCTGGTGAATCCTCTCACTTCCCACAACTCTGGCCTGTACCCCGTATCTTATATGCATAATTTAAACCTTTTATAAAAAAAACACAGGTTATATATTTGTGAATCAGGGATATGTGAAGAAATATGGAGTTTTTACTTTTAATTGCTGAGAATTTGGAAAAAAGAACATTCTGATGAGGGTGTCAAATGCAATTCACTAACACAGACAATATTTAAATTTTAGAAAAAAAATCTGCTATCATATCATTATTCCAATGAAAATGAGAACAGTCCACCTTCTCTGAGCCTGAGGTGAAGAAACAAGTTTCCAGTTAAATTTGAATTGTTTATCCAGAGCACTGTTGTGATTTCCCCATAATATAATCACCTTCTATACTGCACTTAGAGAAATTTAACTCTCTGAAATTTCAGTAATGAATAAATAGAGGAAAGATGTGTAGTCATACAATAGTTCTCACATTTAAAATTCCTTTACCATATCTAAAATAAAAGTAAAATCTTTTAAAGTAATAATTTTATCATTAAGTCTATTGGGCATAAATGACACTAAAATTAACAATTTGAATCTTTAAAAATTTCTCATGAATATTTTATATTAGTCTTCTCTACAGAGTATATATAGTATATACACAAAGTATGTATGATTAATAGCTTGTAAATAAGCATCATAATACGATGAATGAAAAGAGAGAAAGACTAAGATGAAGTTTCAAGTTATTAGATCTCAGTATGTTGAAGATTAAGATAGTTGTTGCTCTACCTATATCAATTTGTAGCTCCAATTAATACAACTAGGCCATAATACACTTTAGACAGATCTTTTTTCATCACTAGCTAAGTTATGGCTCCTAATGACATTTCTGTCAGTGATGTGGGCTTGACCATATTTTCATTCCAGGACATACATTCGGGCTAGTCACTTGCTCTATTGGCTCTTGCCCTTGAATCCCACCTCTAATCCTGCCTAACCAATGAATAACAGCATGCAGTTCATTCCACGGAGAAAGAACAATATCATAAGCCATCAAAGGGGAAGACAATTTAATTAGGGAAGTCTTTATAAAGCAAAAAATATCTTAATTCCTTCATTTTTGCAAATGTAAGTTCCAACCCTAAGAAGACGGCCCATTTTTTTTTATTTTTGTTCAAATCCTCCTTTAGAGAATATCTGTAGAAATGGAATGAAAAAAGAGAAGAATGAGTGATTAAACTCCCTCTACTGTGAGAAAAGTTAGCCAAAAGAATTATGACCAAATCATATGATTTTTCTTTCCTTATTAAAATTTTCCTTGTTTATTCTAAAGGCTGTCTATTAACACACACATCTTGTAATGTTCTTGGTTGTTTCTATTTCTTAACTCTGTATAAAAATGAAATACAAACTCATTATACAGTGACAAGATATTTGCTTTTAAGAACACAGGAATGCATCAGCAAATAACTTTCTTGTCTTATTGTCTATGGGTGCCTGGATGTTGAGTGTGGTGAGTGTGGTGTAATAACATACATCTAGAGTAGTGAACCTAGACTTCTGAGTGTTATAAACCAGAAGTGTTACCTGAACTAAAGAATACAATAAAAAAAGGCCTCCCTGGTGGCGCAGTGGGCTAAGCAATGCACTATGAAGCAAATCGCAGCCACTGCAGCACGAGTTCGATCCCTGCTGCCGGCCAGGGCGGGGACCCATATGGCGCAGCAGACCTCTCCTGCTGTGCCCGCATTGCCTTCAGCAGTGTGCTTCAGTTGATCTGTCTGTTCTGCTCCCCACTCTCTGTGGTGAATCCGCTCACCCCCCTGACACCTCTGGCCTGTACCCTAGTGCTTGTATGCATAAATAAATCTTTTTAAAAAAATACAATAAAATGAATTTTAAAGGAATATTTACTAATAAATCAGGGCAATCATTACATCGTATGGCTGTCCTTCACATGATAGGATAAGTATCTACTGAAATAGCTTACTCCTGCATGCTGCAAGTTAAAATTTAGCTTCTATAGAAAATGATAATTTCAAATGTTTACAAAAGTCAGCACAGTAATGAGTGATGTCACAAAATAATTTAATTCATGATCCCTTTTCAAATCTGTGTTAATGTTTTTTTCATGTTAACGTACAGCTTCCTCAGCAAAAACTCTGAGGATATGGAATTTTATGGAAGATTTCTACCAGGTCTAAAAGGAACTCATATGTGTTATAATAGGTGTAAGTTATATATAATTTTACTAGTAATTTTTACTTATATCATAGACCAACTATAGGAAGTTGTGACTTTTGAGATCTTAACTTATGATTATTTTATTATAGGTGAAAGCAATATACATTCACTAGAAATTTTACCCCGAATTTTCATCTTTTTCTATGCTAGCACTTTGTAATATGATAGTGCTTGAGGTGCTGGGCAGCCCCAGCAGGCTGCAGCTTTAGTCAGTCATATGATCATGAAGGTTAACAACTGCTAATCTACAGGGTACTTTGTTTCTAGCTTTTGTGATTTACTATACTTTTAACCTACTAGGGATTTATCAGGATGTAACCCCATCATAAGTTCAGGAAGATTGGCATTAATTTCTACTCTTCATTCTACTTCTTTGTTTATTAATTTAAATGTTTTAAAAGAATCATTTTCCCAGAAACAAAGCCCTTTTTTTGTTATAACAACAACATACTATTTAAACTGTAATCACAAATTATAGTGAAATGCCTATGAGCAAATGGTGTTGAAAATTGGTTTACCACATATTTGAAAATATGAGACTCTTACCTAACCCATTACACCACAATGAGTAATTAATTAAGAAAGGGATTTAAGAATTAAAATGAAATACAGATTAAATGTTTACAAACTTCAAGATAGGAAATAACTTCAATAATTTATTGAACAAATGGATATTGAGAGAGCTACTGGGGTACAGAGGCAAACTAAACTGCACAAATGCCTACCCTTATTGAGCTTACATTCTAGTAGAGGTGAAAAAGGCAAATATATATATATATATATATATATATATCCACTGTATTTATAATAGTAAATGATAACTAAAATGCAGAAGGACAAAATAATGTAGTGGGTAGATGTTTTGAGCATTGAAAAATACTAGGTATAGTAAGTTTATGAAGGTGTTATTTGACCAAAAACATGAAGGAGGTTATAAGTAACTCTTAAAGATTCCCAGAAGAAGAGTTCCACATGAAGGTAATAGCCAATGCACAACACCTGAGTTGGTTCTTCTTTAGTATGCTGAAGGAACAAGGAATTTGGTGTAGGTAGGAGGGAAAAAAAGGAGAGAACAATAGGAATTTATTAAAGTTATAGATGAATTTGAGGAAACTAATGACAGATTTAGGAGCAAAGGCAATTCTGAATATATCAAAAGGCAAAGACAAACTATGGTAAAATATTGGGGAAAATATGACAAAAGGTAATTCAATAGATAATAAGATCAATGACCACTGGAATATTTCTTTGTTTCTACAGAACCCCCAGAGTTTGCAGTATTGTCTTTTGTCTGATTTGAGACTAAATAAATCTTGAATGTAGTTTAAAAACTTAATATATGCCAGCAGAAATATAGGATGAGTGGAATTAAACAGATTTTTGTAGATGAAGATTACATATTTCCTTAAATATTAGTTAGCTAGAAATAAATATCAAAAGTCTTGAAACTGCATGCTACTAAGTTCAGTCATTGTCACTATCCCCTATTTTTAAAAATTATTTCAAAGCAATAGTTAATTCTAACATTTTATATTTATTTGTTATAATGTATATCATAGGGAAACAGTTTTGTTTTGTTGCTTCCAACAAGCCAAATCATAGAACTGTTCCTGGCACATCATAATATACCATAAATACTTCTTGAATAACTGAATGAATAATTACACTTCTAGCAAATAATCCAATTTGAAACAAGGAATGCCGTCAAATATTAATGTACCAGGATGCTCATTTCAGCACAATTTTAAATAATAAATGTTGGAATACCTTAGTTTTTACAAAATCAAAGTAATGTGACATATCCATTTTATAGAATATCATATAGGAATTAATCTTCTCTACAAAAATCATTTAGTATCACAGGAAGATACTCACAACATGTTAAATAAAAACAATGCAGTACAAATTTTATAACATTCAATAAAACTCATTGAATTAGGTACTATATTAGCAGATCTTGGTTAGAACTGAATTTTAGAGTTGTGAGAGACTGGAAAATAACCTTAATCCTCGCATTTTATGACATTTCTATTTGTATATTAACTTGATTAAATGTCTTAATCAAGTTAATTTTAATGAGCAGCTCAATAAAAAAATCATATTTAATACAAACCTTCTGTGATTCACAGAGGGAAGAGGGAAGATGGTGTAGGAAATGCCCAGGTATCCTAGGTCCTAAACCTGTGTTCTACGCCCCCCTTTTGCTGCCTATGGAACTCTCAGATACAGTCCTTTAGGAATCTTAAAATACCACTGAGAACAGTGACATAAATAACAGTTCCAGATTAATTGATATAGAGAAGCTATTTAAACCCAGAATGCCAAGTCACTGTCTGTAGAAATGTGTCCAGATAGTAAATATCTGGAAATAGGAACACATTTTTGGAAGCTATTTAAATACTTTTCACTATCTCTTTTCCCTGTTGACAGAGGATTCTGCAGTGACCAAAGCTGACTCATCCTTGAGCACAAATTTTTCTGGTTGTAATTTGGCTAATGGGAGTGATCACCATATACATAGGAGTAGTCTCTGTGCAGTTAGTGTTTTTTTTTATTGTTGCAGGAAAAAATAACTACAAATTTAACAATGTAAGACAACATAAATCTATAGGTCAATAGTCTGATATGGTTAGAATGATCTAAAATCAAGATATCAGGAGGTCTGGTTTGTTTTTGTTTTTTTTTTAGAGTTTCTAGACTACATTTAATTTCCCTACCTTTTCCATTTTATAGAGACTGACTACAGTCTTTGTATTTCTTGACTCATGAGGCTCTTCCTCAATATTCAAAGTCAATTATATTGATACTCTAATTATTCTTCCATGGTTTCTCCTTTTTGTTCTTCTGCCTCTTTCAAAGAATCTTTTGATTACATTGGGCCCATCCATCCAGACAATACAGAATAATATTGCCATTTTAAGATCATGTGATATGCAATCTGAATTCATGCAACCTAAATTCCCTTTATATTTACAAGATTAAAAGCCTTAATATTCACAAGATTAAGCCATCTCCTCTTTGGAGGATCACTAGTCTATTAAAAACAAGAATATTTATAGAAAAATTTCCCAAAATATCTGTATTCTATTTTTATGCACAACATACATATGTGTGCATGTGTGTGTGAGACACACATACACACACATGGAATATATTCTACAATGCAAGATTTCTAAAGTCTTTAGCCAAATCACTTGGAAAAGCTGTAAAATTGTGAATTTTAAGAGAATGTAGTGCGATGAAAACCCGCTTAATTGTTTGTGCTCCTTTTAAAACAAATACATTTATTTAATGGCAAATCTCCAAGTCTTTTTAAAGTATTTTTAAAAATACACAATCAGTCTTCTAAGCACCCTGACCACTATGGCTACGCCCAGGTACTCTTGATCCTTACACCTACACTATAAGCAGGACAGCAGTCATTTGTTTTCTTTGTTTTAGCAAACCTATGTTAAAATTAAATAACCATGTTTTTTTAATTAATTAACTTATTTCTACCCAGTCAGATTTAAAATATCATTGTGTATTTTTGGCAATTATTCACATTACTGCTTTTGTAAAAAAATGTATGTCACCTCATCTCTCACTAACTAGAGACTCTTGAGGAGGGAAAAAAAAGCAAAACATAAAATTTTAATTACTAAAAGGAGTCTGGGAAGTTTGGAACTTGGGGATGGTTATGGAAGATTATAATCATGAACATAGCAGCTCATAAGACAAGGGTCTATGAAGAAAAAAACAAACAAACAAACAAACACCAGGAGATGACTTTCGAATGGCATTTGGGTCAGTTGATAAACGTTGTCCATTTTAAAATTTACCTGGGCTTGCAGTCTGTTTTGCTTACACACGATCATAAAACCTTTCATTGGACATTTATCTAGAATCAACCTGACCTGATTTTAAAATATTTTAATGAGTGATACATCAACTAGCCCCCAATTGATACATTTGAAGGGATTGTATGAACATATTACGTTCATTTGTGTTCTTATCATTTCTTGGTGTCTCTTAATTAGCTCAACATTCAGGGACTTTCAATGACTTTTTCTATAATGAACTAATAAATTGGATGGGTCAAAGTTAATGTAATTTTAAACTGTCAATCAAATTCCTCAGCTTCTCAATGCATTAATATATGTTGAACTGTTTCATTTATCTTTCTAGCTGTATTTCATTAAAACTACAAAAACTTATTTTATCTAAGTTTGATAGTGTTTGTTGATCACACTGTTGTCTAGAGAAATTAAGATTTTGGTTAGCAATCAATAACATGGTATTCCTGTAACTGAGATAAATCAAAAGAAGAAACATTCTTAAATTATTATCATTAAACATACATGATATATTTGGCATTTTTCTTGGGTTTTAAAATGTGTGGATCCAATTACTAATAAACTTATCATAGAAACGTTGCTCCCAAGAAAAATATGCTGATTTTCGTAATTATGTTATTTCTTTTTTGATTAAAATGAAAGTCCTTAGTGAGCAGATTATTCTAGTCTTTTCTTATGACTCAAAAGCTTTAAGTTTTAAAGGAAATCCCTCAAATGTTTCATCATCAAGATAGTGGTCCATTCTTCAAGTGCAGTAATATTTTAATGAATATGATGAAAGTAAGGAGTTCTCATATTCAATATCTTATCATTGTAAAAATAGTAGGTTATAGATCTTCTTTACAACTACTTTAAAAGAAATGAAAGCCAACGCAGTAAAGGCATTTCTTAGATTTGCACATTCAATGGTGGAATCTGCATTCAGACTCAGCACCCCAAATTCAGTGCTCATCTCAATGCTACTACAGTTAACCTTGGGGCAGAGCAGCATGTGATTCAATCTCCTGGTATATCTCTTGTGTTACTGGAGTATGCTAGGTAAAACTTCCTAGCTTGCAATAGAACTGTATCAGCTAATTGCTTCAAGGAATTTTATCAACTTATTGAGAAGAAAAATAGTCTCATAGACACCATTTAGGGGAAAAGTAAGTAGGAGAGGAAAAAACATTTCTAAGAAAGATGGAATGAATGATCTAAAAAAATAATAACAGAAAAGGAAAAACATAAAAGAAACAAGAATTGGGATGATTTGTGATAATATGACATGATGTATTTAATAAAAGAGCTCAAAGTAAAAGAAGAAATTAGTTTATATCTTACACCAACAAAATGCCAATCATTTTATATTCATATTAATGCAAAGTTTTTTTAATAATCTCATCTTACATATGCAAAGAAATTAAGGTTCACAGTTTAATATGCTCTAGACAATTCATTATATTATCATCTATATTACATAGAAAGAAAATTGGGATGGCCACATGACTGTGTGTCTCTAAGATTATACACTATCAACTACTTAATATTTAGAATTATGTCAAGTAATATGCCAGTATGGATTATCAAATGAAAATACTGTCCTTTCTCAAAAGCATATTGATTATGTTGCCATAATGGTAGCATTAAATACATAATTTATATTTGTATGGAATTATAAATAAAAATATATACTTAAGGTACAAATTATTAATGATAATAATGCAGCTATTGGAAACATATCATGATGAAACTAATTTGTACATTCTATTTAAAATCTTTATACAAGTTTAATGAAACATGCATTTAGGAATTTTTTATAAAAAATAACTCATAAGAAAAAAAAGAATGCTAAGATAGTAGTGAATTACCTTTAACAGATCTGACTCAAGTAATATCAATAAAATAAACTTGAAGATTTGAAATATATGTAATAAAGTATCTTAAAAGACTTAACTTTTTACTGCATGGAGTAAGTCGTAAGTCTCTGGGTTGAATTTATAAGAAAGTTTTTTTTTTTTTTCATTTAAGTAAGCAAGAGTTGCCAGCAATAAAAGTTAGACAAAAAATGAAGTCTTATGTCTATTGAATCCCAAGAAATGGTTGCTTGAGTTTTACGTGGCAGGGATAGGTAGGTACTTATCTGGAATGAAACAGGCAATGAAATAATTGTTAGGATTTGCCCAAATCTCTTCTAACCCTGATCATTTTAATTTTACTTCACTACAGAGTATATCAGTGTCAAAATACTTATTTAAATAAAAGTTACACAAATAAGACCATCAGTGCTTTGCTTGCTGAATGTTTCCTGTATTGCGTCCTTTGGTTTAGGCTAGTTTGGAAAAAAAGTCAGGAAGTCTATTATGTTATAACCTAAGATTAATATAACCTACTCCATGAAGAGCAGTAGGTTTTTATAAAAGATAAAAAATACAATCCCAGTGATCATACCAGACTTGATTCAAAGACTGTTGCTCAATGAAAACAATCACAGAGAGTGGAGATGGGATATCCTCCCAATCAGATGAGACTTAGGCATACACTTGATATAAGCTTTATGTTTTAGGGTTGTGTCATTATAATATTATTTTCATAATGGAAAATAATCTATGCTTCTTCCGCACAAATTTTATAAATGAGTGAATGAAACATATGTTTCTTAGCAATATTAATGTAAATATTTTTGAGAATTTAAAAGATTCAAAGTGCCCTGAATGGAATAATTTTTTTTATACCTGGGAAGAAAAACTCTATATCAATGTCTCAACAGACATTTGGCTCAGTAGAAAGAATATTGGGTTGAAATTTAGAAAAATTATAGTCATTGTGTTAACCAATGTTACAGGAAAGAAAGAAGGGAGAGAGAGAGGGAGGGAAGGAGGAAGGGAGGGAGAGAGGGAAGAAGGAAAGAAAGGAGAGAGAGAGGGAAGAAGGAAGGAAAGGAGGGAGAGAGGGAAGAAGGAAGGAAGGAAGGAAGAAGGAAGGAAGGAAGGAAGGAAGGAAGGAAGGAAGGAAGGAAGGAAGGAAGGAAGGAAGGAAGGAAGGAAGGAAGGAAG